>CACSLJ010000154.1:0-59245 GCA_902706625.1 Albugo laibachii
TAGGATGATATTGCTATCAATCTCCAAGTCATCAAAGGTGTCCGGAGTAGTCGATATTGAGATAGTTGTAGGGATGTCGTCAGCCGTTATCCCAATCGGGTTTACCACGATATTTTCTACACATACTGCGTCGGGTCTCCGCAGCTTTCTCATTAGCTAGATAGACACCTGAGTGCTTTCCAGCTGACTGGACAATCGTCAGCTATAAGTCACCAGCTAGGATGTCAATCAGACACAGAACCAGATTAGGACTCACATGAAACGCACAGGCCAAAACACTTCGAGATGCTTTGACGAGGAGCGATGTGATTCCATAGGTCCAAAAAACTTCCATTGAGAGCAATATAGCCTTTTACACATTGTTTGCCATCTTCCCTCCCATCACTTCTGCTGTTCTGCTACACCCGTAGATGCTAGTACGTGATGCACTGCGCTGAACATTAACTACTAAGATCATACTACTATATCGGTCTGGATACTCACTTGATTCCTTCACTATCAACCGAGAATTTTTTATAGTCTGTCGAGAAGCTGTATTGAAGATCAGCAATTTCTCCTTTGGCTGGTATTTGGCACCATAATGCGACAGATACATGCCATGACTGCGTAATTAGGTTTCGATATCAAACCAACCAGAACGGTAAATTCATGACACGGGGGTGCGTCATGGGCAAGATCGAAAATACGACAAATAGAGCACACCGGGGATCATGAATAGAATTGGCAAACCTCAAAAACAACGCAGGGCAATAGACATAGCCTGCTACTCGCATACATCGAACGAAAAGCACAAGTGACGGCATTGTCCGCGAGATTCAGTAAGCGAAAAGAATGAAAGAAAATTTGGTGTATTAAAATTATAAAAGACAATTAGCTGTTCCTACTTCCTAAGGACCCGATCGGGTGTTTGCTATTCACAAAAGATAAACGTCTTATCTGACGCTGCAACGTTCCATTAGTTGCTAGCAATTCAATAATCTGATTTTGGAGGCCTTGGTTCTCATTCTTTAATGTTTTAATCAGCTTCTGGCTGAAGCTAGTGCATTGTATCTCATCAGAAACTTCCAAAAAAGACTTTGGTGCCGGAATTATGATCACGCTTCTGGTGGGCGCTAGTTCCAGCTGATGTTTCACCTCACTGAGGCGGCTTTTTGCCATTTGCAACTCAGCCTCGACTTTCCTGAATCGAGAAGACTCCTCTTTACGTTTGCATGCAGCAGCCTTCAATTGCAAGGATAACTCATTGATTCTTTCCTTTTGCGATGCTACGATTTCTCCGCATTGCGCGAGTCTTTGTTCTAACGAAGTGCGCTCTTCAAGAGCTTGATTGTAACTCGTACCTTGAGAAGCGAAGGCATCTCGTGCGACAGTCAACATGCCCTTGAGCATCTGAACTTCTTGTTTCAAAGCAGAATTCTCCTCTTTCAGGGATGTATTTTCATGTGCAAGCTCGGCTGATCTGCCGGCTGCGGGCACACTTGGCCTGGTCGTTGCTTGTATGGATGCCCGAATTGGGGCGTATCCTCCACCAACTCTTCTCATCTTGGGGGGAGTCAATAATTGTGTTGTTCGTCGTTGGTTCATTGTTTGTTGAATTTTCAAGTGAGGTAGAGCTAGCCGATTATCGGCAGTAGACCATGAAATATGTCGATGAAGAAAAGAGAAAAGAATATCATGATTTGTATTCTTAGTAAAGAATTCTCATCTTCCTCACTTCATGTAGTATCGTATAGTTTTTCCTAGAGTAGTGGCGATGAGGTCACTTGCAGTCAGAAGGAGATGACAACGCATCAAAAAGAGAATGAAAGGGACATGTTCAGACTTCATTGACACAAAATGACCCAGATGAGTGCAAATATCGCTTCTTGCACGGATGGTCAAGGAATATGAAATACTGCTTCCTCAATCTCTAGGCCCTCCGTGTGCCTTGATGCCGAGGAGTATTGCGTTTCCAAGATATGAAGCCGCTCTATTCCCAAAGTATAGTATAAGCTACTTTAATAGATCCTATATGTGCAAATTCACCTACGTCCAACACCATCGCATCGTAAACAATCGGCGATATTGTCCATGGACATATATCTATTCAGCCATTACATCCGGCTAGCAATCTTCTAGCGACAAACCCGTCTTATCGCTATCACAGTGCTTTTTTATAATTATCAAGGCCGACCCAGAATGCTAAATGCGAAACTGCGCCCTGAAATGACGCATATAAGAGTTTCACTGGTCAGTATGCTACGTCTGCTCTCTAGGGCTCCAGTGCTCTCACATTTGTGATATCGCCAACCATATGGATCGGTTGGATTACATTCTTATCAATCTCTGAAGTATCACAGGTGTCCAAACTAGTCGATACTGAGATGTTGATTTGTAAACAAAGAAGCTACGTCGGAATGTACGGTAGGGAAGGTGGCATAATCGCCTGAGGCTGCGAAATGGGCTGTCATTCGTAGCACAAATTTGTGCTATATGTAAATGGTTTTGAAGGCAGTCAGAGATGTCTCTAACCGCTCGAGTGTCTCTATGCGAACTGCAAAGTGACAGTATATTTTCCAGCATTGTTACAATACTGCTCAATCTGAATGGGTGACATAGCTAAAAGCGACCTCAAAGGAAAAAGTGAGGTGGTTGCACTCACCATAACCCATGTAGGATGCGCGCATCACGAAAGGTGCGCTACTACGCATATTTCGTATATCTGTATTGACGGATTCAATCAATTGGCTTTGTCTTTCGGTGTTATTTGCGAATTCGAGCCTTCATGTACTGTATCGACACTCCCTTACTTTTGTCATAGTGCTGCGAAGTACATAAAGCGAAGCAGTTGGGAATTTTTCGCAACCCACATCTTGAGAAATAGCCACAGCAAAAATCGATCCATGATCGTGTAAGCTGGTTACACGATTCTTACTCTTTTGATAATGTGCGTTGACTGGCACGATGAAGGCGTGGTCTACATGCAAGGCCAATCGAAATGGAAGAGTCGAACGATTATGAAGACCTTCAAACCAACTACACTGACATTCGATCGATATCCACGAAACGAAATGCGAGTGAAGCAATTCCTGCATCAAATTGGTTCCATCGAAGGACTTAGTGCACGAATGATCATGCAGTTAAGCATGTTTATAAAGTTGTAAATGCTCGCAAAAAGTTGTTTTTCAAAGCGACCAATACGGGGCGGGGCATCCACTAATACAATTCGAGCGCTTTGCACATGTATATTTCTTCTCTGTCGATGGATGTTGTGAAGACAGCATAGCAGATAAAGATTATCTCGATCATCACTGCAACGACGCGTTATGTTTTGTAGTTCTAATTTTGTAATTGATGTTTTGCTTTTGCATGTGATGTAATGAGTCAAACGACCTCTACTCGGGGTGATAGGACGGCAACAGGAAGCAAAGCGACTTGGAAATTCGCTCTTCGTGTAAAGCAGCTGAGACAACATCCCTTCGCACTCCGACGACGCGCTGTGGACACTGCTTTGCACAATGCTTTACACAACAAAATTCTACAAACACTCCGAGATGTTCGCCTTCACACATCGGTAGGAGGGACCGTATTGGTATCAAAACAATGCAATTGGCGAAAGATTACATCGAATCGCGGGTCTCAAAAAAAAGAGCGATCTCTGAGTCAGGTGTATTGGAAAGCAGAGAACGGAATGCTGTGCTCAACGCTATCCATGTCACAATTCAGCGCACTTAAAGCAGCAACGCCTTTGATCAAAGTCACACTCTATGGAATTTGCAAATCTGATCAGCCAACAAATGTCAAAATTCCTTTAGAAATCACAATACAACTCGGTCAAAATGAGGAAGCCATCAGTTTGGGTTATTTCTTCATTGACTTGAGGTGAGGCGATGGTGGAAAAGATTGCCAGTAAACAAATCTAACACAGTTTTTGTAGGACACCGAATGTATCTGCAACATGGTCACGACTTTTGAATGCATCCATCAGTGGTGAGGTTCTTTTTGAGACTTCTTTCTCACCTCTAGAATCAAAGGAATCGATAATAATGTCTGCGTCACCTCTTCCTCGTCCGTACACGGATGTGGAATTGCATCCTCAAGTGAATAAAGAAAGCAATGAGGCTTGCTTACAGCTTGGTCGAAACAATGGTCAAGATGTCTTTATCATTTCTATAAAAATACGGGAGGCCACGAACCTACACAGCATTATATCGGATCAGAAACCATCCACTGCCCTGAGGGAGTATTGGCTCAGCTATTCTTTCTTTGACCTGGTCATCCAAACGGATACGTTCTTTGATCTCAAAGTGCCATCGTTCCCTTCTATCAAAGACAATTTCAGGATAAGGAGCTCATTGAATGACTTGCGTGAATTCTTACGGCATCAGAAGCTGGTCATCTATCTTTGTACTGAAAACCAAGTTCTTGGAGACGTACAAACCTCATTTTCTGGATTACTCTCCCAACCAATATTCTCATCGGATAAGAACGAAGCATCCAACAGCGCTTTGCTCCAAGACTGTCTTGTATTTGATCAATCAGCTCAACCGATTCCTCATGTGAATGTTGAAATATGTGTCTTACGTGAGAAAACAACGAATAAGGGATCTCAAGGAGCGACCCAACTATCAGGGAATTTGAGGGAAGACATGAAAGACAACGAATACAAGGCAGAAAGAGAAGACACTCGGATTCCAGATTCGACCGAGGCTATTGACGGCGCACCAAAGCACATAGATGGTACCAGTCACCTCAGAATCCAGCACTTATGCTTGAAAAAGTCTGTTTTGAAAATGTTTACAGAGCTGAGTGCAGGTGGTTTGGAGCTTGAGGCTCGACTAGCTGCTGAGAAAGCTGTAGGAAGTATTGACTGGCTTGCTGTGACGCATGAACACTATTATGGCAGTATCTCTAGAGTTTCATTACCGATCCCACAGATGAAAGACGTGGTATTGAACGTACAAATTGCTTTGAATGGGACAGCAGACACTGGCGAGCGGGTCGAAAATGTTGCAAATCTAGTGGTACCGATTTGCGATACACGTTCAACAAATGCGCTACTGAATCTGAGGAATGAGCAAATTGGCTCTTGCTCTCTACAGTTGTATAAAGCTGAATGGAATGAAATTCTGGTGGAAAACGAGGAGGAAAGTGACCTTGTTCATAGAAGTGATATCAAAGAATCACAAATGGGCCACAGGTTTCATCTATTTATCGAATTTGAAGCTATCCAGCTTGGCCTAGATCCATCGTCATCCATCGTATTCGACTTGAGAAACCCTTTGCTCAATATTGACAAAGGTTCGAGTCATTCAATTTATCTATACCTCGCGTTACTCATTCACAGTTCTTACCATTAGTCCAAGTCGAAGCAAACACTGAGCGAGCATCACCAAAAAAGTCCATACTGTCAAACACCTATTGCAAATACGCTTTTGCTGCGCCAATAGAGAAGCTGCCTGAGCTGATGAAAGAACAGCTAACGATCACGATTCTCGACCGCAAAGCATTCGAATCGAATGGGTGCGTACGCTGCACTTGATTTTCTCGGTTACGTCGATTGATTCTCCTGTTTTTTTTCAGGGATGGAGACCAGTGCACAATGAAGATAGGAGAAGCTATATTCTCGCTGAACTATCTCTTTTTCGCACGAGAATTCTACTGTTGCAGTGCGACAGATTGTGACATGACGTTTGCGTCGCAGGAGGATGCAGAACATCATCAATGCGAGTCCAATCCCGGGATATCCATACACGGGTTCAAAAGCTGCAATCTAAATCTGCCGATTGTGACCAATATATTGGGGACCTATGGACAAAAAGAAGTGGGGAACTTGGATATTGTAGCGTATATTGAAGACTGCGGCGCTGTGAATCTCATTTCTCAAAAGTAAGTCTGTCCTGGAATCTTTGCTACCTCCTCGATCTCTTTACTGAGCGCATGTTGTAGCGTACAAGTCCAAAGATTCTTTAGCGAGCACACGAAACGGACTTTGCCACTCGAACAAAGCTACGTGCCCACTATGGGCACTGAGGAATCTGAGCCTCAGAAGACCACGCATGAAGAACAAGAGTGTAAGACTCCAGTGAAGCAGGCTCACGATAGAGTGAAGGAGACACATCCAGTGACCTCTCAGAGAATGCATCATGCGCTGGTGGATGTGCCTCCGGCTCACTCGGTTCCCCAGATATTCTCTCCACCTCATCAAAAGAGCCTAGAGGTCAAGGCGAAATTGAATGAATTGGACGAGCTGAAGCAGTATTTACTCGATGAGCATGACAGACTGGTGCAAAAACAAGCAAGGATCGAGGCCGAACACAAGCAAAAGCTGTTGGAAAATGAGAAGAACCGGATCAAAGTGCTGGAAGAGGAATGGGCAAAGAAGGAGGTCGAAAGAAATACGATCGTTCATGACACCCAGAAAGAGTACCTGAAGCTTGAACGACAACTTCGAGCCTCTCTGACCGAGCTCGAAGCAAAGAAGCGTCAATTTGATACTGAAAAAGCAGAGCATGAACGAAAGTGTCAGTCAGAACGCAATGAGATCGATTTGTTGCGAAAACAGTTGTATGTCGAGCGCCAGAATGCAGAATCACTTGACAAACAACGAACAATGACTTTGAAGAAACAAATAGCGTCTCTCAATGCTCAATTGAGCGCCTCGGAGAAGAAAAACAAACGACTGGAAGCAGAATTTGTGGAATTTCAGGAACAACAATGCAATATCACCAAGGCCAAGCTTCGTGAAGAACTTTTCTCCCTGCGAGGTACGATACAAGCACTCGAAAAGGAAAAGAAATTCATGAGCGAGGCTCACAATACGACCAAACTCAAACTCACTGCGATGCAAAAGCAACTAGACAATTTGGTGAAATTGCTCGAAGTTGAAAAGATCAAAAGTCAGACAAAAGCGTTAGACGAACTCGAAAATATGAAGCTGAGTTGCACAGCCAAGGAGGAAAAAGCTGTATTAGCCTACGAAGGAGAGGAGTTGCGTGATATCAAAAGTCAACTCGAGCAGATACGTCAAGTTGCTGCCATGAGGAAGAATCATAGACTTTGTATACCTGAGGGACACTTTGATGATTCTAAACCCCGCGTGAAGGTAAAATCTCGGTCGAGGACCAAAAATCTTCACAAATTAGAAGATAAACAAGCATTTGAAAGCGATTTATCAGGTGACGAAGACCCAGCTACCACTTCGACTGGACAGAAAACCAAAGCCTTGATCCAAAGACTCAGACAAGAGAGAGCTTTCCTGTTATCTTGCGGTCAATATGATCGAAACAGCGAACTCGTGAAAGAATTAGATCGACTATTGCATGTCACCATCGAGTCAGGCCGCTCGAAGACCTCATCTTAGCTTTGTCCAACGTTTCCTCAGGGACCCGATTGTGGAATATTTGCTGAGGCTTTTTTCCCAGGGGCGTAAGGGGCATTCTGCAGCTCATTTCTAACTGCCTCCAATGCATCGAGATCGAAATGTCGCATACATCATACCGAACGCTTACTCAAAATAGCATAGAGGGAGAAACGGTTGACTGACTTCCCTGCAAATCGGGTCATGTTTCTGACTTTATTTCTATTCAGCAGAGTATCAATTCCTAGAGGCTTTTAACCACGCAAAACTATTGATCATTGTGTTTGATTCCTGCTCGGTATCGTTTTATACAGTTCTAGCAAGTCCCGCCATGCTGACCGAAAAGTTTCATGCGATCACAAGAAATCCGACGAAATGTGAAAAGTACGACTTGCATCAGGCATCACTGCATAGAAACAGCTCGGAATTGATTCGCTTTATTTATAGAGTGATTTGCTGCTACAAAATGCTCGACACAATGACTCAAAAGCAGCGTTATGGACAGCTTTTAATGGCTTTGTGTACGCTAAACTTGATTAAAATCCTAGGAAGGATTTAACAGACTTTCCATCGGGTTCGTAGATCACATATATTTTCAGATGGAACGCAGTCTGGAAGCCAATGTGGACGATAGTACAATCTCCAAGCTGTACACCTCACTGGAGCCGTGCTTTCGAGTAGGGTTCAAAGCCTTCATCTCTATCATTTTGGCGATTGTCTCTCAATATCCACCTTTGCAGACCGATGCCATATCTGAAGACGTGGAGCATTTCCTGGGAAGCAAATGGAAAGATCAGTATAAACCAAGCGATGCAGTACAGCGCTATGTGAGGTAGGCTTCAGGCTATGACTTGCACCTCATCGGTCTTCTTACGGGCTTGTCACATCCAAGACATTTGGCAGACCTGGCAACAAGCGTACGTTCTGCATCGACCACGTATCTACGCTGCTGAGTCGGGTATCCATCACAGAATGCGGTGCTTTTGATACCTTATTGCTTCAGGCTGTACGTTGTCATGTTTGAGCACGCACCGACCAAGATCAGTTTACTCAAGCGTATCCTTCCATGTACCGAAAAGCACGGACTTGCGTATTTCCATTTCCAGCAAAAAAGCAGCCTGGTGTGATATTCTCCCTCCCTCTTTGTCATTTGTTCTGATACATCACCAGCTGCTGAGGTCTCGAATCGAGGATCGACTCGATGGGCTCGATTTTGACACCGACACCGAGAATTTGCTGATGTCAGAGATGGCTTTCGAGGTCTCCTTACATCAAAAGGTATGGCATTTGCCTCTATCGTTCATCCTCTCAATCTCAGGCCACTTATCAGATCATAGACAGCATGAAGGCTCGACTATCCTTAGGAATCGCACTGATCGCGGCTTTGCTATTTCTGGTGAGAAAACAACGATGGCACACTCTCTGGCGGTTCTTATCACCTCTGCGTAGACCTGTCTCCTGTACGCTGTCTCCATGTCGCTCGTTGTATAAACTCTGAAATTAGACCTCACTTTTATACACTTTTTGATACTAAAAGACTGCTTCACGTTCAAAATATATGTACTATTGGTTTTGTTTTCTTGTTGACAAAATTGTTTTCCGCTGCATCTACCGAGACACTCCGTATTCCACAACCTATTGAGATGATTCAAGCATCCACTATTCTCAGCACTTGTCTCAATCATCGCGTTTCTTCTTTTTCGAACGCTTCACTTTGACTACTTGTGTGGGTGCGACATCATGAGCAAACAATTTTGATACCTCCAGACCCGACGTGAATGCGTTGTTAAACATGACACGCTGCTGAAAGGACGAGATGAACGGGAGAAACATGGCCACAAACATGATCGGTCCAAAGACGATCCATCCGACGGCGCGGTCAAAGGCTCGAGCCAGAGCTCGGACGACAATGTGATGATACTGAAGCCGGACTATTGTGACTTGCATGAACCAATACACCGCTACGACCATGGTCAAGATCACTTCGAACAAGTTGGTGATGGTCAGCATGGTCAGTGACAACAAGCCAAAGCCCATGCAAACACAAGTGATGATAAACTTCATTTTTCGGAGCTTGCGTTGTTTCATAGACATCTTCTTCGTCACACGACTCGCAATGTACCCACAGCAAACCATCAATCCCATGATGAGGATGATACCAGCTGCGAGGACATACGTGGTCATGGTATCTTTCTTGGTGATCACTCGATCGCGCTCTTCAAAGTAAGCTTTATACGCGAGCTGGAGGTACAGCCCCACCGATAGACATAAAAATCGACTTTTTCGGATCAACATCCACCAGCGAGCTCCTCCTGTCGAGTGCTCGAGGTATTCCAGCTCATTGGACCACCAACCAAACCAGCTCTCTGCTGAATCATTTGTAGTTTTCAGCCAGTTTTGCCAGTCATTATAGTCATCGATGATTTTGTCCCAGTCAAGGCCGCTCGGGTTGAAGAAGAAGGGAGCCCAGATCCAAGTGGCTGCGATGATCCACAAGGAGAAGGACATGATTCCAAAGTTCTGGTTGGTCGGAAGCACACAGGTCTGGTAATGATTCGCATAGCATCGAATCTTCCATTCCGTGTCCGTTGGCTCAATGTTGTTATAGAAATCTTGGTCCAATCTCCACGAGCAATTACACCACGAAAATGTTCCGTACGAGTAGAAAAGGAGCAAGAGGAACACCAGCTCCACACCACGATAGAAATGGCTGAATGCGTAGAATCGAAACAGCTCGGCAAACTTCTCATGCTTGATGGTGAATCCTCTTCCAGTAGCGCGGTATTTGGCTCCTCCGTGTATCAGTGTTCGATCAAAGTAATTCATTCGCGTTCCCATCTGAAATGTGAAAAAGATTGGGCCCAATGTGAGAATGTTCCATAACAGATACGTAAACCCATGCCGAAAGCCTTGTTCAACACCAACAACTGCGATGACGGGAACCACGAGCAGGAATCCAAACTGAAGAGCCCACGATGTGTTCAGCACTCCTCCGATTCCAAGCCCTCCATGCTCCAAAAAGTAGCTATCCAGCCCGCTCAGAGCCATGTAAACCTTCCCGTAGATGAAAAAGTAGATACCGACAACAGTCAGACTCTGTGTAAAGTACCATCCAAGATTCCCGTAAAACCACGATTGCAGTCGAAAGAAATCCAATCGCGACGCCATTCGCATCGCATCTCTTGAAATGACACACTCTCCAGCTCCAGACGATAACTTTGCTTCAAATTGTGTCAGCTGTTGCATTCCAACATCTCGTCCTTTGCCAACTTGGACGAATTCTTCATGAGATACTCGTCCACCACGCAACGTGGTGTTGAAACCAGCAAAAATATCTTCTGAGAGGTTGATCCCTTTGGAAGCTTTGGCTGTCCCACCAGTTCCCATCGCAAACAGCTTGTCAAAGATATCTGGATGACCATAATGCTGCCGGACATGGAACCGAGCCAACATCCGCTGACCCAGCATCACAAACGAAAGCTCCTGAATCGACATGAAACTCGCCAAATTCGACACTCCTCCTGTGAATACATGCTCACGAAAGCCGATAATTGTCAGCGGATTCTTCTCATTGTGGCCATCCATAGTCGACAGCAAATTGGGCATTTTGATACATTCCTCCAGGTACCCGTCTTGATTCATATCGATACATTGTAATAGCTCACCACGTGAGAAGATGATCGCGTGATTCTGATTCTCCGGTTTACCTTCGCCGATGATCGGGTTGCCGGGAAGCTCTACGCGATACACTTCGACAATTTTGTCATCCATGGACCGAATCAGCACAGAGAAGAATTTCGGCGGGCCATCTTTGACTTTCTTGGGGCCATCCACATACGCGACACGAAGGCTCGGATGCTTTCTCATCAGGAAATCGATATCCTGCGCTTGTTGTTTCTGCTCATCCTTTTGTCGACCGTAAATCTGACACGTGCACACGTAATTGAACTTGAGCGATACGATCTCATTCAGCCTTTTGCATTTGTTACATGGACAATTGACCTGATGCATTGGCTCATTCTCCCCGATCTCCAGCCAATGGAGAAATCGAATCGCGTCTTCGTTGTACATCATTCCGCGAACAGTGCGTGCCAGCGTCTGACCACGATAACTCGCCCATAATTGAACTTCTTCTGGGCTCTTACGCAACGCTTCCGCCACATCTTTGACTTCTAATCGCTCCAGGAGATTCTCAAACTCGAACGGGTAAATCGTCTGCAGGTAATACAACAATTTGATGCAGTCATCGTTCTGCGTGGTCAGATCCTTGATGGAGAACATCACAATTTCATTGTAATACGGCGTGGAGACTGTAAGCGATCGGATTTTTCGAATAGCTTTGGCTTCCGGCATATCCATAAACAACGAATTGGCAAAGAAGCGCAAGCGACGTCGACCTTCATCCGATCGAGGCTCCGCGTCGAAATTGTCGACAGTGAGGAGTTGATACGCTCTTGATACGATATCCAGCGCTGCTTCCTCGTTCACGATCCGCTGAAGCTGCAGGCTCGCGTAATGTTGTGTATCGCCCGGGAAGAAAAATGAGTTGGGCTTGAGCGGTGTGTCGTTGAGCAATTGAACCAGATTCTCTTGCTTGGACAGAACGACCTTGAGACACCCGATGACAGCCTCCACCGAGTCGATGACTTTGTACAAAGAGCGCTGAAATTTGATACTGCTCTCGGTGCTTTTCTTTGGTACTTCAAGGATCGACTTCATCAATTCGGCACAGGAGGCTCGACACTGATACAAATTGCTCAAATTCAGGCCTTTGAGGACTTGATGGGTGCCTGCCATCTCCTCTAAAAAGTTGTAACAATCGTCTAGCTCCTTGTGTTCATCGCCAAGGAGAATCCGAAGGACCTGAGATGAGAATTTATACGATCCTAGAATCGATTCCACTCGTAGATCGTCTTTCAAAAGCCGTTCACGCATCACATTTTCTACTTTCTGCAGCGTTTTGTCCTTCTTCTTCTTGTCTGTCTTCAACTTGTCATACAACGCCGAGCATTCCATGATGATTTCGATCGACTCGTCCAATTTTCCAGCTGTGAGGAACGCAGGAGGATAAAGTCTTCGATTCACAGTGTCCTTGGAGTCGATCAAATAGCTCAACACATTCAATTCGCGATCACTGATGATATCCGCATCTCGAAGACTCGATAAACATCGATTCCAAGCCATTGCGAATGGGATCGTACGCTCAAATTCGGCTCCAGATACACCAGTAATCGATCCAATATTGGACGCACGACTCGCTTGAGACTTTGTATCGTCTTCACCGTTGTTCGGCGTACGCATTTCGCTGTATAAATCGTCTCCTTCACGGGTTTCCAAAAGACTGCTGTACGCTTGGGCTTTTACCGTCAGTGGCTTGGATCCCTGTGACATGGAAATACGCTCAAAGCGTCGAAGTGGCATCTGAAGCTCAGTAGTGTTGGCCTTCTTATTCTTCTTCTTCCCGTTTGTCAATGCTTCAGTGATATTGGGCACAATTTTTCGATTAAATGCGCCAGGAATCGATTTGAATGTAAGCCGAAGTATCCGGAAAGACCGAAGTTCACCAATCCGAAGATTGAACCCGACAAAGGATCCAACCACCACCGATAAAATCGCGTAAAAGATCTGAGCGTCGTATAAAAACACCATAATCGATGGAACCCACAGGAAGAAGAGATAAAGCACATTGTGATAGCTCTGTTGGATCAGAAAATGCGAATACTGCAGGTAATCCTCCTTATTCGCGCTCCAGATGAACAGAGAAGTCTCCACCAAACTCTTCACCATAAACTGATAATCGAACCAGACTTTGACGGAAAACAAAAGGACCCAAAACCAGAGGTATCGCCAGTACACTTTCATAGGAACCGGAAGCGATCGACCCACGAAACCCACACCAATTCCCGAGAAAAATCGATTCTGAAGCTCACAAAGACATATCAATCCGAGCATTGCCATCCCTCCCAACATCGCCAATGGACCTTTATCCTTTCTTCCAAAGTCGATCATACCCATCAACAGCGATACCACACGCGTGGGATCGGTAATCAGACTATTGATATCGATCTGACACTTTTTACAATTGAGAAATCCGTCCTGATGGCCATCCAACACGTTCACTGCAGCTTTCCTCCATGTAGGAACGCATTTTCTCTGATCGTATTGGACTTTCCCAGCGGTAGTACTTCCTTCCGTCTCCACTTCTTCAGCGGTTCCCGTTTGCTCAAAACATTTTGACAGCAGTTTGTGGTAACAAGAACATCGTCCAGCTGTTTTTTCCTGACAATACGTGAATGGAACGATTGCAAGCAGCGATTTGAAGTCGATTGGCAATGTCATAAACGTCGTGCCATCTTGATACGGTGATATACCCAAACAAGTTGCGAGTTTCGGAAGCAGACAACGAGGCGAATCTTCACTACTAGCGTCATCATTGGTAGGCACTGGCGTATTTTTTGGCTGAGAATATCGATGTCCCAATATCTCCAGCACACCGGTCGGAGTATTTGGCTGTACATCTGGTCCATACATAATCGGCGAATCCGGGCAGAATAACACCATATTCAACGCAAACGTCAGCACCGCCAAAAACAAAGCACAATTGAAGAGGAAAATCCGTCGAAATGAGATCATTGCACGAAGCCAACTCCGCTTCTCCACAAAGGTTTTCTTGACGACTTTGGGCTTGCCTTTCTTGCTGACATTCGCAAATGCGGAGCCAATGCTTTGAGCGTCATATTTGAGGCATTTCTTACTCCAAAAAAACTCATTAAAGTCATCATAATTGCGAATTTCGTGATGTGGAGCTCGGGCGCCTTTGGATGTCTTCTTGTCGTTGTCTTTCTTGATTTCAGCGTACATCGGGCGGATCACATCGGCCAGAAACGATCCAGGCTCCTGCTGAGTGCCGGAATTCACTTGAGGGAGCATGGAATGCAGTAAAAAACAGAGGCATTCGGGCATTTGGCGTAAATTACCGGCTTCTCCCCATATGAGGAAAAATAACGCAATATCAACCAATGGTTCTTGGGTGAATTTGGGTATTTGACCAATGTATTTGCACCATTTCGTATAATTGGTAAATAACCGACGATGTAATCGTTCGATACCTTTCATGGCCATTTCCATCTCTTTCTGAGGATCGCGCTGGAGGTAGTCTTCCATGGCGTCTTCATCGGGCTGGTTTTTTTTCTTGCGTTTCTTTTCTTCGCCTCCTTGCTCCTTGAAGTTGGTTAATAACAGAATGAGATGCTCTGATTGGTTAGTAACATTGCTTTCCTGAAATCCAAATCTGGTTTTTAACGTTTGACAAATATCACCGATGTTAGATTGTGTTAGTAACTGTGTGATAACATGATACATCCGGGGCAAACGTTCCATGTCTAAAATATTATGTTTTTGAATGCCACGTTTTCCAACCATACTTCCGTGGTTTGCTTTTGACCTCTGACTTTTAATCATTTTAACATAACGTGTCATTTTCGCATTTAAGCGTTCGGCAACTTCGCGTTCCTCCGAAGATTTATATTTCATGGAAAGTGCGTTTTCCATTATGTCAACAGCACGAGAGAGTTTGGCTTCTGCACCGCGAATGTCTGGTGGATTGGCATTCTGCATCGTGACACCCGCATTGACGAGATTCATCGCTTCATCACACATTTGTCGCTGTGTTTCCAGGGCCTCTGATATAGTGCCACTAGAGCCTCCATCACTTCCATTTTGCCGTTGTCTTCCCATAACAAAAACAAGAAGTCCTCAACTAAATGTTGTTCGATCGGACAACGTCCCTCACTCACAAACAAATAAAGAGAGTTGATTGTGCTTCACCTTATTTGCTCGAGTCGAGCAAAAAGTTTTTCTATTTGAGGAAAACGGTATAGAAGGAACGGTGAGCACGTAAAATCTTTGGAATTGACAAATCTAAAACGAAGTCTAAGTCATATATTCAAACACACCTGGCAATTGTATATCGAATTGACAAGGAAAAAGGGAAGTGGTGGGTACACAGGACACTCAGGGCACAAATCTTTCATCTTATCCATACAAAAAGAATGTCAAAAGGGTTGGTTCCCCTTCCCCTAGGCTATTACTGTCGTTTGACGTACAGTATGGGCTTAAGCTCGACGTATACTGCAAACTGACTTTATTTCATGTAAAGTGTCCGATAACTAGCGTCATGGTCTTTACACGGTTAAAAGAAGAGTGCGTTTTGAT
Source organism: Albugo laibachii (assembly GCA_902706625.1). Taxonomy (NCBI): domain Eukaryota; phylum Oomycota; class Peronosporomycetes; order Albuginales; family Albuginaceae; genus Albugo; species Albugo laibachii. The sequence continues at coordinate 15,554 of CACSLJ010000154.1, forward strand.
TGGTTTTCGCAAGTAACAAAACGTGTATCATATAGGCAATATACATGTCTACCGATGCTTCCGGCCATGGTTACGAGCAAAGTTCGCTCCCCGTTCGGTTACGCTGCATACAATGCGATGAATTCGGGTAAAACGTAGCACTTTACACGATATCATATTGAACAGTGGAACCGGGGGAGAGGAGATACAAAATTCCTTCAGTTACTGAACGAGTATCAGATGGTGAAAGAAGAACTCTGACACGTATAAAGGCTCAGAGGCAGAGAGTACGAAGAGATTACGCACGTGCCTTTCCTCACTGGGCAATAACATACCATATCGAGCTGACCTCAATTCGTTGCTCATTATCCTACTCACGTAATTTAATTTGAAAATGGTTAAATTCTTTGGCGCTAAAAATAAGAAGGCAAACTTGCGTGGTAGTCTCACGCTACAGAAAGGCAAAGTAGATGCATCTAGTTTACTTGACGAAAATGGTGATCCTGCCGACAGTTCTCTTTACACAGATCCAAAGAAGCGCAAGAAACGATACCCGAAGAAAAATGGTAACACGGATGAATACGAACCTCCTCAACCCGAGCCAAACCTCACTCATCAGAACGTAATGCCCTCACAAATGTATCCCCCACCCTTCCCAACACACGAACCGAACTTAGCAGTACCATTACCTCCACCGCAGTCGCACGTACCCGTGAAGAAAACTTTCTGGAAAAAGTTACGACGGACATCGACATAACCTTAACGCGTTACCCCAAACGTTGTACACAATACACACATTTCATACATTCCTGTCACCTGTCACCTGCTCCCTCTCTTCTTACTCTATTTATCTAAATATAAGACTTGTCCAACACCATTTTCAGCCAATCATCTCCCACACTGCTGACTCGATTTGACTTTTGCGCCTTTCATTCCGCAATGAGCTTCTCCAGCGATATGACGCTTTCCTGCTGCAACGATGAACAATATCGATCCATCTTCCTGGTCATACTATACTCCATACTCATACTCAAGCTGTACGTGTCCATCCGTCCTCTCCTCCATCTCCTTCGCTCACAGTTCCACTCTCTAGATGGCGCATCGCAATCCTCCATCCATTCAAGCTTTTGTAAGTAAAATGCGCGCTTCCTTCCAATCTCACATTCTCCAGAACCGTATTTCTCCATGAGCTCGGTCACGCCATCGCTGCATGGCTCACTTGTGGCAAAGTAAGTCCGTTCTCCACCAGAAAACCTCTAAGTCTCTCAGGTCAAAGGAATGCAAGTCCATCCAAATGAAGGCGGTTCCACAAGCACAGTCGGCGGATACCAACTGATCATTCTTCCAGCGGTAGGTCACCCTCTCCATCTGGATCCATCTCACTCTCCATAGGGATACATCGGATCGGCAATTTGGGGAATGGGACTCATGATCGCCAGCGCCAATGTCTTGGGGTCACAAATCGCTGCAGGCATCCTTGTCTTCTTCCTTCTCGTGTGTATCATCATCGCACAGAACACGTACCTTCGTATCCTCAATCTCGGCTTTATTATCTTCCTCGGCATCTTCTTCACCATCAGCATTCTTTTGCACTTTGAAATCTTAAAGTACATCACACTTTTCATCGGCGTTATGAGCTGCTTGTTCTCCATCTACGACATCTGGGACGATCTCATTTCGCGAAGGGTGAATGCCAGGTACGCTCATACATCTTCCTCATCCCATCTCATCGATTCTTCCAGCGATGCGACCCTTTTCGCGGAACTCACACACACTTCAAGTCGATGTTGGGGTGTCATTTGGGGTCTCATTGCGATTGTCGCATGGACTGCCGCGGTGTACTTTCATCTCTTGGTCCTTGACCACACGGATTCGTCCACCAATAATGATTTCTCGACCGAGACTAAGGTGGTGCTAGGCTTCATGTGTGTAGTGGTGGGTCTCTCCATTTTCCATACTTTGGTCACCCGACAATGTAAGTGCTTCATCGCTTCCAAAATGATTCTCACGCGCTTCTAAAGGTATGGTAAAACCGATGAAAAGGGCTCCGGACGACACCTACGACGCTGTATAGATACCTTATGGAAGAATTCCATTCGTCATTCGCTGAAAATTGTCATATTGTCTCGTGCTGTAATTGCTATTGCTCTTCCGAATGAGCGATAACACATGTGCGACCACATCGTGCTTGGAAGCGCCCAATTTGAATCGTGATCGAAGCTTGAATAAGATGTACGAGACATCTTTACCCACAAAGCAAGGATACGATGATTGACGTGACATGATATCCACCAAGTCGCAGATCTCATCCGAGTGTTGTTGACACGCTAAAAAGCCTCGAGTGCATAGCGTTATGTACTCTTTGAATCCTTCGGAATCGCTTCCGCCCATTGTCTCGACCATTTCTGCTGTCAGTTTGAAGGGAGCTGTCTCGATACTAAAGCTTCCACCGGGCGCAATTCCCAACAGAAACCCGTAATCGATATGAATCAAATGTCCTTCATTGTCCAACATGATATTCCCATTGTGTCGATCTTTGATCTGAAGCAAATAACAGACGATCGAGTACCCGGCCAATGACTCAATAAAGTTTTTTCGAGCTTGTAGGAAGCGAGATGAAGTCACATTCCCGTACGATTTCTCGAAATGATGCAACAGAGATGTGTATCCTTCCCGCTTCTTGAGCCCATCCAGCGATATCGCATCGGTCAGCGTCTCAATCAAACCCGTCGAAGAACTGGTAGCGATAATGCGATACGATTTGAGCCAAATGGGAACTTTAGCGATCTTGAAAATCTCAATAAATTTTTGAATGAGCTGCAAAGAATTGTCAGTGAATGACAGGCTTGGAATTGGTCACAAACCTGCAGGGAAAACACTTCTTGACGGAGATCATCGTTGCTCTTCCCAATCATTGACACGATATCCCAGCCGGTAACATGACCAAATGGCGATTCCACGGACAAGCGTCTTCGTTTCGAGCTCCAGGACTCACCAAACGCTGCTTCTAAATCACTTCGACGATCTTTCTCACGCTCTAAAACCTCTTCCGATAACGTCGCTGCATGTCCGAGTGCATTGAATGCTTCGGTCTCCATCTCCATACCGAGTTTTGTGAGTGTGCATGGGGTCTCCAGCGATCCATCGACGATGGATGGAGTCTCTGGAACGTCCAATTTGATGCCTTCCAACATCACGCGCTCCTCATGAAGCTTGCAATTTTCATCCTTTACAGATTCTTGCGACTCGGACTCTCGTTGCATGAATCGATCCACCTCTTCTTCATCCGGATAATCGTTCACAGGCATACCGCTTGGCGTGCTTGGTCTTGGCGAAATCGGTGAAAACACTGCGGAATTGCTGAATAAATTGCCTCGAATCACCTCGAAAATGAGCATGATGGGAACACGAGCTTTTGTGGAGAACGCTGTGCCTTCATTTCGAGGAATTCGCACAATCCGCTCGAATGGATCGGTCGCTTTCACGAGCGGAACATATGCGATCGGAGGGATTTTTATCTTGTCCAAAAACATTGGCAAAAGCCGTTTGCGTTCGGGAATCGATGACACAAGGCGCAATTCTTCAGCAATGTCAGTGACCTGTTCCACGAAATTACACTCATCGGCAAAGTATTGACCCAGCACCGATTGCTCGCTGTGACTCATTCGACGGAACGATTCCGTGCCGAAAATTGTCGTCGGCTGATTATCGACCATATCTTCTTCGATGAGTGAGGAAGGAGGAAGCTCATCCACGATTTCATGCCCGAGAAAACTCGTCCCAAGAATGATATCCAAACTTGGATCATCACGAGGAGTCAGCAAGTGCTGCTGGAATTTAGAAAAGTCGCGAAATCGATTCTCATTCTCGCTTGTGATCGCAGTGGTCGAGTTTGTAGACGCCGGTGCTTCTTCTTTGATGCTCAATGAAGCGGGTCGAGAGCCACAGGATAAAGGACGGCCAAAATCCAAGCTCTTAGAACGTCGACTTGGGATATTTTCATGCGCTTCTTTACGTTTTTGCATAATTCCTTCCGTAAGACTTTCAATCAGAACGAGTTGCTCTTCGGTCGGAAGCGGAAGTCGGCTTTTGAACGACCTCATGGAAGCATCTTCCTGCGCCAAACGGATTCGTTTCACGCCGACGACCTCTTTCTCCATCTCGACCATCAAACGCACCACGCGAGGATACTTATCTTGCATGTCTTTGGACGCTGTGATGTCGAATGCATCCTCTAACGCTCCTTGTAGCTGCCATCGTAATAAAAGCGCCAAGTGGATGGAGCGTGAGCATATGGAAATGATCAATTCGTCGAGCCAAAAGAGCTTCTCAAAGTCAAACATGGGGACAGTCAGGTACGCGTGAACGATCTGAGGCCAATAAAATTCGACTTGATTGATTCGTGTGTATGAGAAATGAAGGAGTTTCTCCACAATCGGCTTGAACAAGAGCGGATCGCTGTCCAAATGACGATGCAAAAGGATCACAGCGCGGTACACACTGAACCCTCGCGATCGAAATTCGCGATGAAGTGCCAGAATCTTGAGATCGAGCGGGATTTCTGGGTGCTCTGATGTGTTTTTCAGATACCTTCGATCTCCGAGTAAGATTTCTTCGCATTCTTCCGCGTTGATAAGCCCAACTTTGAGCATATTGATAGCGATATTAGCCGCTTCCGTGTGCATTGGGCGCTTCGGCATGATCAATTCGATCGGTGTGTCGGAGCTGAGCGGCTTGGGATAGATACATATACCAGCTTTGAGTCGCTCTAACGTCGCTTTCAGGTAGTTGAGATACACTTGTGCATTGTGACAATCATCACACACTCTTTTGGAATAGTAAAAGGACCGATGTGGTAGCGGAATCTTGTTGCTTGTAAACTTTTCACACCAAAGCTCTTCACAGTTGTAACATTTGTACAAAATGGAGCTTGCAGCCGGCGTAGTAGACGCATGATTCACTTGTTCCAGCTGACAATAATGACATCGGCACTTTGCATCAGAATCAGAGATTGCACTGTTGGAGATTGGAGAGCCTTGAGCCTCACTGAAGCCACAAATCAACTTTTTCGGTGTTCCTGAGCCTGAAGCAGAGCTATTCCCTTCACTGAATCCATTGCATCCTTTGACACAGAGAAGCTGAGTGCACTGAAGGCTGTTTCGATAATGCTCAAACGACACTGCGCGTGTCATAGTGGTCTCCACAGTCATTTGAATAGCTCTCATCCATTTCTCTTTCTCCATCGCTGTGTCCGCGTATGCGTAGAACACCTTGTTCTGGGCCGTAGCAAAGAGGAAACCATTCTGGTATATGTGCATATTGCCTTTGCCATCCCAATCCTGCACGCCCAGCACCTGAACTTCGCCTTTGAGCCGCTGCATGTGATACGCATCTTCTTGTGTACTATATATGGAATGTTGCGGTTTATTAGGTTATACAGGTTATCATATATGGGACAGTGCGCAAAGATTACCTGTAATAGTAAAGGGAAGTGCCAACAAGGAAGCAATAGCGACGCAGCATTGGCGGTGGTGAGGAAGGGCTAGTGCGTAGCGTCAAGTAGCCCTCGCAGGAAGTACGAGGGGCTTTCATTTTTGGTGCGCGTGATGCAGGCGAACGCTCCACGTTGCCTTCTTTATTTCAGATTTGAGCTCTAAGCTGACGCTTTAATTTCGACGTGTGGCTATCATAATAATTACGAGATATACGCATACTACTTCTTGTTTTTACATAACTGCCCGCACGCATGAGCGGCCGTTCCCCAGCCAAAAAGCCGCTTCCGAATGAGTATTTAGCGTCGTTGGATGCCGCGTTTGGCGCAAGCAATGCTGCCAGTACCGCGCAGTATAAATACACCAGAAAAGCAGCTATTACTGTAGATATTCAGACATCTCAACAAGCGTATCAAGGCGCGAAGAAGAAACGAAAAAGAAATGCTACTCAAACGCATGCGAGTCAGAATAAAGCGCGATGGAGCAATTCAAAAGCGACAAAAAACCGCAAGGATCCTTTGTATACCAGGATAGAGCTGGATACGATCTCTTTGGGTGTGTTAGGCCCCAAATTGGTGAGATATTGAGCATCAAAAGCTGTCTTCACGCCACTCATTCGTTATGCTCAAGGAAGACATCGGGAAAAAACCGGTATCACTCCAGTCCTATTTTGACGAAATTAGCAAAAACGCTATCAACAAATCCGTTTTTTACGAAAAAATCACAAAACTTTGGAATAAAGTGCTCCAACTAGACAATCCCATCAAAGGCTCCAATTCCCAGCAGCAATCCGCTCGAAATCGTGCTCAACTGGTGCATTCCCAATGGACAAGAAGGCTCTCTGCTCGTCGACGGCCTGAACGAAAGCTCTGCAAACCTATTCCAGGCTCGATAAAGTTGGTTCCTGCTCCTTTAAGAGGCTTTAACCTCTAACATGTGTTTCTCAGATATGTTGATGCAGTGGTCATGAGCGAATTGTGGCGATCGTATGCTCTGGAGAGGATCGGAAAGGAGCTGAATTGCATCTCCGGCTTGGATAACGCGCGCATACGCGCTAAAGTGCAGGATTTAGACTTTATGGGCTCTCAACTTCGAGGTATACCTTTGCTAGAATCCAAGTATAACGCTAAAATGCTTGGAATTACAGTCGTTCGATCACGCTGTCCGTCGTATTTGAGCCTGGAAGGCATCGTTGTGGCCGAAACTCGCCATACATTCCAAATCTGCCAGCCTGGAGACCATCTTTCGTGTACGTGAGCCTTCCACTCGACCTGACAATTGCTAATTTGATACAAACTAGCGATTCCAAAGTCTCATTCGACGTTTTCCATCGCACTGGAACCCGGAAAAGAGCTCTGGATCGATGGGAATTGGCTAGACACCAGGCGATAAGTAGCGAGAGTCTATAACTTGAATAAAAAAAGCTCCAATTTGAGGCCTTTTGCCGGAATTCCAGGCTTTTTGAAGCGTTTCTAGCGTACTAACTCAAACCGTCTCATAATCGCTCGTCTATTCGATCATGTTGGACTCTTTGCGTTGGAAATGGACCGCTTCCACACGCCCGCTTTTGGCAATTTTCGAGAATACGAGCATTTCTGTGTACAATTTGGAGACTTTTGCGCTTGTGAGCTCCCTAAAGTCTCAAGAAAATGAGATCAAAAGTATCTTTTGGAGCGATTTTGAAGCCATTTTGGCAGCTGTTTCGACCACAAGAATGAGCGTCTTCAGAGGCTTTACACAGCCAAATGGACAATGGACCTTTGTGCTGTGCTTTTACGTGCAATTGTCTGCAGAATTCGCGATACATTCGGTCCATTTTGCACCAAATTCCGAGTATTCGATCGTTTGTTGTGAGCACATGATGATGATTTTGGGACTACCGGGAGGCCTAATGGAGGAACAAACAGCTCTGCTGGAATTAGAGCCTCAGATTGTGTGGAAATCTGCGCTTTTGGCTGTGGAAATGGCGAAATTCTCAATAGACCCGACCGTGTTTGCGACTTTGGAACCCTCTTCCAAGCGACTTTGCGTGTGGAAAATGAAGCGAATTTCGGCGGTCTCTGTCAGACGACAACAGTGGCAGGTCGAGGCGAAGGATTTACAATCGCACGCGAAAGAAATCGACTCATTTTCGTGGAATTTGACGCATTTCTTGCCCAAGTCTCCCGGGCAAAATGTCGATCGGAAATGTCGAAATCGACTTGAACTGCTCACTGAAGGCGATCAGGAGCTTTGTATCTGGGCAGAGAATTTGGATTCAGAGTTTGTTTGCTACCTGCGCTTCTGTCTCGCGCCAGAATTCCATTTTGGATGGGTAGAGCACCCCGAAGATTCCAGGCTTTTCATGCAAAGTCTGAAAATACCGGGAGCACTGAAGCGTTTTCCTCTGTCAATCGAATGGATTGCAGGGTGGAACGCCTCCGGAGAAGTCCGTATCTGGCGAGTCGATTGGGCTGAAGAATCTGTCGATGTAGAAGAGACCAAAATTTGCGTTCGTTTGCCGGGAGCCCAGCCGCTAAATGTGCAGGTCGGTGGTAATGGAAGCAACCTGAGAGTATTTTCACGCTCGGACGATCGTTTCGACTGCTATTCTTTCGCCCTACAAGGCGAGAGCCTCACTCCGATCAACCACAAGTCCTGGACGCCTCCAGAAGGCGAGATTATCGCGCTGGCAACTCATCCAATGCTCCCGTTGATGGCATTTGCGGCTCTTTCGACGCAACTTGTGATTCGTATTTCGTGGATTTCGAGCTCTATTCGATCCTCTGACCATCGAAGCGTTCCGTGTGGAAAGATAAGACTCAATTCAGAGCCGTTGGAGTGCATTCAGTGGATTCCCAGCAGCCAATTTGACGCGATTCCGCTTCTCATGCTCGCATTTTCATCCGGAAGAGCGGAGATTTACGGGTATACTCAGACAGCCGACTCGGAGAATTGGAGCTGTGTGGGTCAGCTGGAGGCCTCTCCATCCCCACGCATTTGCGTTTGTCCGACTTACACTGATGGAGCTTTCGTTTCCGATACATTTGTCCTCTTGGCGCACGGAAGCTCATTAAAAGCCTGGAAATGCTGTTCCGCTTTGGATGATTTCGAGGTGCAGTTCGTCCCGCTAACGGTTCCTTCGGATGCTCCGAGCGATATCACGTGTCTGGAAGGAGGCAAATTGCATCCTTCAAAGGCTTTTGCCCGGAATTCTCAAGCAGAAACGCTTCACTTTCATATGTTTGTTGGAATTCGCCACGCTATAGTTCAGTATTGGCGCTGTTCTCTGCAGGATACCGGCCTCTGCTTGTCCTTGATGAGTGCATTGGCGATAGGGTCGAAACCGGATCGGATCAGGAGCATCCGAGTGAACGATCTCAATCGAATCGCAGTGCTCACGGCCAGTGAGCCTCAAGTGATACAAATTGTGGAGGCCGAGAGCGGCCTGGGAACGCTTCACGTGGAAGCCTCCATCCAAGGCACGCAGGATGTACAGAGCTTTTCCTGGGGAAGCTCGCATCGCACGTCGTATTTCGACGAGCTTTTGGTGCTGTATCCTAATGGAATCGCAGTACATCGATGTACTCTGCAAGGAGCCTGGGCCTTCAGTCATCAGATTACTACCGCTTCTCGGCTGTTTGACTGCACGCATGACGCCTCAGCGTCGGTGGTAGCAGCTGAGAGACGTCCAGCAGGAGAATTTGTGAAAGTGGTTGGAGCCTTGGAGGATAGCCTGAAGCCGAATGTGACAGAATCGCTTCCACTTTGGCATCCTTTTGTCCTCTTGACGACACTTTTCGGGATGCATGCGCGAAACCTCGACGAAATGGACGATGATATGCCCAACTACGACTTTAGAGAATGCTTTCGTGTCACGATTCAGCTACTCAAACGATTCACACGCAGCCTGCAAGACGAGGCTTTAATGGAGAGGAATGTAAGCAGAAGACTTCGGATCTGTTCCGAGCTTAGCGTCCCGAGAATCCGTGAGCGAAGACTGTCTTCCATAAGCCAGAAAGCGTCCGATTGCGCTCGGAATCTCTTCGTCGACGACGCGTTACGCACAGAATCAGAGTCGGAAGAGATCGATTCGGAAAGTAGTCTAACGGAATCCGAACGACAAGCGATCCTCTCGGCGATACAGAAAGACAAGACTTTCCAGGAACAAAGAGAACTTCCACCTCAGCTGTCAGCGATCCTCAGTCACGTACTCGTCGTACAAGCTCTTCCTTTCGACCTGGCTACAGCCGCCGATCTCTGTGGCATCCGCTTCTATCTGGCGCTGTTGTTTGCACGGGAGACCCAGAGACACTTTGAGCTCTGTTTTCCCTCGTCATCGATCCTCTGGGCGCTCCATTCTGACTCTCAGCCATTCCTCATCGACAAGTGTTTCCATCCGAAAGCCTCGTGGGAAGAATGCCAATATCTCTGGCCAGGTCTTTGGGTACGCGACATTAGCGATCTCCGGCAGGTCTTGGAGCGGTACGTTTGCTTCTCGGCTCTTCCTCGTCTTATATGCAATCTGTAGGCTCGCCAAGGCGCGCTTCACAGCCTCCAAAGATGTACGTCAAGTCTGTTTACATTACGCGGCGTTGGGCCGCCGAAGCATTTTGTGTGGCCTCTCCAAGCTCGGTTCCAGCGAAGAATGCAAGGTGAGACGTCCCTAGGCTTCCCAGGAGCTCATGAGAGTCTGTGTAGCATCTGGCAATCTTTTTGGAGCACGATTTCACACAGGAACGATGGAGTTTGGCTGCGATCAAAAATGCGTACGCGTTACTTGCGAAAAAGCGATTCGAGTTGGCAGCGGCTTTCTTCCTCCTCTGTGAGCCTCCTCGAACGAAAGAAGCGGTTCATATTCTATGGAATCGCATGCAAGACCCGAGTTTAGCGCTTGTGATCGCTCGTGTCACGGAGAATCGATCGGAGCCGCTGGCGTACATGCAGGAGCGCTGCACCCCATTCAAAACGACATCCCTGGAGTTGACGAGAGACTTTTTGCTTCAGTACTGTCGGAAGAACAAGGATCTATGGATGGAGAGTACAGCCCTCTGGTGGCTGGAGGACTACGATCAAGCTTGCACTGTCCTTCTTCCGCTATCGCTCACCAAAGACCCGAATGACTGCTCCAATGTGCTGCCTGTGAAGGCCACCCATCAAATCTGCTTCTTCATGGATCTCACGTCGCTCTCACTCTACTTTGAATGGATCTATTCAAAGAGAGATACGTCGATGCTGAGGTACGCAATGAGGAAGATAGCGCTGCAAAAGTACAAATCGCTCGTCAGCAATCCAAAGACGAGTGACTGGGCTCTAAAGAAAGCGGTGGCTGGTGTCCACCACGCTGTCCGGCTCGTGACGACAATCGATATTGAACGTGCCTTCTCGTACTCTGCTCATGTGTGCAAACGATGTGGATTGATAGATACCGCGTTGATGGAGATGCTGAAGGCTCATCGTCTCCTTAAGATGCATTCTCGATGGGAGAAGAAGGCGCTGGAGACCATCGACGTACAAGAAAGCGCAGAGGACTCGTATCCGTGTCGCCCGATGCTAGCTCGACGCAAGAGCGAGGCTCTCGGGCACTCTGACATCCTCGAAATGGGCTACACACATAGTCGTCGAGCGAGTACGATCGATTGGGCTTCGTCACTTCTTGAGGCTTCGAAACCAAAAGCCCCGAGACCCTGGCTGCGTACGCAAATAAACGACGTGGAATGCCGAAAGTTGGCGTCTTCCTTGTTTGTTGGGAGACTCATTGGTCAGCGGGTCGCACAGGAAATTGTAAAGCGTCTGGAAAGCGATATGATGGCGCTGGAGGGCTCTATGGATCTGCAGGTGGTGAGGTGGGATGAGATTTGGGGACCTTTATGCGACCAATTCGCAATCGATAGGTCGTTCGCGCTGGAAAGAGCCTTGTATGCACTACTCCCTCACGCCCTCCAGCACATTACCGCGTGCTGTTTGATACTCTTCGCGCTGGAAAGAGTGTCCCAACTGGAAGCCTGGCTCGATTATATCGCGTCCCTGCTGCTTCACGATGTGATACAGTCTGAAAATGAGGTCAAATGGCCCGTTGCTAGAGTTTTACTGATACATTTGACGTACGTTCTCTTCCTGGAGAGCCGTAAGCAATTGGAGTTGTCCTCAGCGCTGTTAACACTTCTCGGGGAAAGTATCCGGGCTGCAGGTCTCGCGCTTGCCTGGCGATCAAGACGATACGAGCTGGTTCAAGAGGCAGTAGGACTCCAACTGAAGACCTCGAGTTCTGAGAAACCATCCACCAAAGCTGTCATAGCGCTGTGGGCTCTTGTGATCCGCCTGGAGGACGATGAGAAGCATGTGATCCCAAGTCATCCGCTGAAGTCAATTCATCTCGCTGTGTTATTGCATGCTTCGCTGGGGAAAATCCTTAGCACAGAGGCAGAGGAGCTGCATTTTGAAGAAGAGAGTGTTTTCAGCTGTCTGCATGTACCAAAGAAGTTTTGGAGGCCTGAAAATAGCGAGATTATGGTCCTTCTTCGGCAGTGGATGGCCAGCTTGAACTCGCACCTTTGTCAGATCGTTCGGCATAGAAGCCTCCCCGAATGCCTCTGCGGTCTCTACGGCCTGGAAAATGCGCAAATTCGCGGGCAAAGTCTAGTCCACCATGAGGAAAGGGATAGAGCGAGCGAGATTGTCGAGTTCTCACGGGAGCTGGCGAGAGTGTACTCAAATTTGTACAGCGATATCAGCGATTTCGTGGCGGCCTGGGGCATCACGACCGAGCTACATGACCAATTACTTGGCAAATGTGATGAATATATCCTTCTTTTGATGCAACACGAGCAACTGGGCGTGGAAATGACACTCAGAAGGCTTCGGAGTGAGCCCAGGATCCATATCAAGTGTTTTGTCGCATCGAAAGCGGTCGTTTGGCTTCGAGAAAACAACGTCTTTGATGAGGAGGAGGCTACAGACTTTCTGAAGCATTGCTGCAAACAGCGAAAGATTCGGCTTCTGGCCACGCTTTCCAGGCACAATCCTCAACCTGGTCAATCTGAGCTCCAAACATTGGAATCGCATCAGACATTCATGTTTGTGGACGCCTGGGAAGTCGAGGCACAACAAAACACACTGAAATACCTTCATCATCGAGCGCCGGCCTTTGTCGAACTAGGCTGGGAAAGGCTCGTTCCATGCACGCGTAAGGAGATGAACAGATTCGCATTCAAAGCATTGCAGGATCAAGCCGCTGGCCAGTTGTGGTCTTACGTCGATGCTCAGGCGAAATTGCAGGCACTTCTTCGACCGAATTCATTGGATCACCCAAATCGTTCGTATTTCAATGAGCTCTTTGTGTATTGCCAGAGGAATGCGCTTCTACAAGCTCTAGGCTTGCCCCATCGATTCATCGGGGTCATCAAGGTCGGTCTAGCCACTGAGAAATGACCTCTTTCTAACACCGTTGATGTAGGTGGCTCTGATCGAGGCAAGCGGCCTGAAAGACGTACTTCTGGCAAGCTCCTGGGTGAGTCAAACGCCTCAGGCCTTCTATGTCGTCCATACTCACGCGCTTATCACTACAGAATAAGCCTTACGCACTTCTGCAGCTTGGGAATGGAATTCTCCATCCATCTTGTCCCGATTCATGGAGCCTGAACACGTATCGTAGTAGTTTGGGAAGCCTCTCGGTGGACCCGAAATGGAATGATCAAGAATTTGCATTCCGGTTTTCCATTCCAACGCACTCGAGCCACTCGGAAGGCCTGCATATCGATCCGAACGGCTGGATGGAGCGGCTGTGGTCGAAAAGAGAACAGGAAGATGTGCTTTCATCCGACGCGCTCCAGAAACTTTGCCAGATTTTGTATCGTGGACCTCCAACGATTTTGCATTGTGCTCTTTACAGCAAAAATAAGCTTTTTCCGCATCAATTTCTGGGGCACGGAGCGGTAAGACTTGACTCAATCCTGCAATTTATTGAGCTTCGTTATCAGATCCTTCTGGAACGTTTGTCTTCCTCAATGTGTATGGACTGCTGGGTGCCTCTCATAGCAGAAGATCGTCATCCACAAAAGGCTGGAAGGGTTCATTTACAGCTCACACTGGCGTTCGAGCTCATGTGCACATCTTCTTGAGTAATTCAGCTTGTCTAAAAGTCGAGCTCGCTTTGTGGCATACTGACGATCGCTGTGACCAGAGGAACGGAGCTGTTGCATTCGTATTAGCGTCAATGGAAGCGAGGTCTTCGTCGTACCTCTCTTTGCCGCAAATGTGTACGCTGATGGCTTCAGATACTGGAGACTGAAAGAGGCTTTCAAGCTTGATGGAGAAAGTATACGTGACACTCTGCAAAGTATGTTAAAGCGAGCAAGTGGGAGGCAGGTTTCTCACCGGAAGGAGAAGTGGCACAGGAAAGACGCTCTTGGAGAGTTTGTAGAGCCCTTGATTGTACCCTACCGCGACGGTGATATCCATTACCGATGACGCATTGATGTTCTACAGATGAAGTGAGAACGCGAAAAAGCCTGCAGCTAGCCGACCTGGAGACAGAGTTTGATGTGGAAAATAGGTCCCACTCCGCGGATTCGTGCATTCAAAAGTATCGATGTTGCATTGGAAGACACGATGGAAGCCTGGCCGTCCTGGATTGTCTGCACGTACGCTTGAGCGGCTTTCAGTCGAAGTTTGCATAGGTCCTTTTGGAATTGACGATGCAAATCTACAGCCTGTTTTCGCTCGCGTTCTGTTTGTTCCACGTAAAGTTGGGTCTTCTTTGGTATATTGAGAGGAATATCCTGTTCCTTAGGTGGACCCACGACATCAGCTTGAGAGTTCAGTTTGGCGTTCCGCTTGAGGATTTTTAGTAAGAGAGCCCCACTTTTCAATACGATGGCTAATGAAGAATCCTCCCGTCCATATTGCCCAAAACAGAGTCCTGTTGGGGCGTTTTCCACTTGCAAGGAGCACAGCTTCACTGCTCCGCTGTAGACTGCGATTTCTCCGGATTGGAGTGCGATCAGGATGCCTTTTGCGGTCTTGGCTCGTTCTAGTTGGAAAGCCTGCATCGTGACAATGGCAGCGTTCATGGACAAGCTCCAGTTCTTTTTGCCTCGGACATGATACGATAATAGCTGGCGATTCATACACGCAAGGACCACAGCGTTATCTTGTTGAAGAAGGCTCAATGCTGGTGATTCCAGCTCGATCAAGGAGCGTAAGAGTTCGCCATTCTTGATGGTATAGACACATCTCCCTCGCGTGATGATTGTGAGACGATACTCCACGTCTAAGAGCCCGAAAGAAGCGATTTCCACCGGAGTCTCAGGAACTTGTAATTGTGTCTGGATCGACTTTCCTTGCGGGTCTAGGATATAGACATTCCCAACTTCCGTCGCTATCACAAGACAGCTCATTGCGTCCTTATCCTCCATGCTTTTTTTCACCGAAGTCATGCAGGTGACACTTGTTCGCTCCATTAGCGGCTGGTTCATCACCCGAGCGGCATAATCGGGCTGACTTTGTGCGTCTTGCATCGCCAAAAGCGCCCGGGAGCGATTCGTAAGTCGATCACCAGAGTTCCTGGTTGAAATTCAGCGAGTAAGAGCGCTGGAGGAAGTTTCTGTTTCTCACCTTTGCTCGAGGAGCTCCTGTACGGCTTGAGGAATCTCCATCGAGCCCTTGGAAATCGCCTCCCAAATCTTTAACTCGGGCGCTGATACAGGAAGCGCTGGAATTTGGAACTTGTAATTCGGGTGGAAATTCCGATAGATGAAGACGCATGAGCCAGTGGCCACAGCGATGGAAGGCACACGAGGTCGGCAAGTATCTGATACGTTGAGATATCAGCGAGCTTTAGAGAGCACTTCACACCCTACCCTGATAGAAGGTCGCCATGCAGGAAGGAACGCCAGGAATCGCGATTTCTTCGTGATGCATAGAGGCTACCAAACAGACAATTCAGTGAGTGATACCAGAGACCCAGCCGAGACCTTTGTAGACTTTGAGCAGCTTTGTTTGATCAGCGATAACAAGCTTATAATCGCCATCTCCATTCATATCCACAAGCGTCATGCAACTAAGGAGCCAACGATCAGATTGAAAGTGATAAATCAGAGTAGGCTTACTTGGAATAAGCCTTGATGTTGGCCACAGAGTTTGAATAAGCGGAGAGCCATGGAGCTACACATTGAGGTTGTAAGGATCCTCCATCTGCTATGCGTTTTTGGTGGTATACTATCGGGCTTTTTGTCGCATTGAGCGGGAACGTCCATTGGATCCCGACTTGAAGGGTCAGAGCTAAAATTGGAGCCTCTCAAAATGCGCCAAGCGATAGAGGGTTGGAAGGAAGATACTTCCATCACCAGCTTGGGGTTGAGGATTTGCGGCTCATTCAGAGTCAGAGCATGAACAGATAAAGCAGATAGTAACGAGCGGAAGAGGTGATTCAAATTCAGTGGGTAATCTACTGTCTCAATCTTCGTCCATTCTAGTGGCTTCCTCCAACGGGACGTCAAATTCCGGATTCCTTCGGTTTACTTTTCCGTCCCAACTCAAATTGATTGGGTCATAAAACTCTTCTCCTTTGTCGGCATCAACGATCGGAAATGGTATCAAGTTGTCGCTCTCAGGAGACTTTGGCATCTTTTCACCCTTTTGGACCAAATCGTGCAGCAATTGAGTGATTTCCGTCTCGGTTTTGTCATGCACATACACTTGCTCTTCCTTTCCCCAATCTTCTCATCAATAAAAAAGCTTACGGCGTATGTTTGTGACCATAACCAAAGGAGCGATTTCATATCTCTTACCGTAGCGTGCGTACACAAATGGGTCCATTTCTTCCGCTTCTCTGTACACAAAAGGCGTCCGGGGATTCAGCATTTTCAACTCTTCATAGTTCTTCCGAAACCACGTGCTTCATTCATGCGATAAGATCAATCAATTCAGTATGAGGATAGTCAGATTCATACCGTAAACCATGACTATGCTGCGAAGTATCGCACGCAAGGAAGCGCAATTCCTGAATGTGTCGCGAAATTTGCGCTCGCCAGCTCATGAAATCTTGTGCAGCGATTCAAGGTTAACCGGTTCATTAACCAGGATAAAATTATCTTTATTTACATAATTGATACAAGATCAAGTGATAGCTTGAAAGGTCAAGGAAACTGGCTTCGGAACCGATCGAAGGTATGCGGCCGCATCTTGAAAGGAAAGCGTACTGACAAACAGATCACCAATACGAATAAGCAAATCGCCAATGGCCACACGCTGCAAACCCGCACAGGTGCTTTTTCCTGTGCGCTTTGTGATGAGCAAAACGGGTCCTTGGGATGATTGCACCCCACGAACGATGCATCCAAATGGACCGCTGATCCATTGTACGACGTAATACGCCGATTGATCGATCTGATAATGCTCCTTCTTCCTCACATTCTGTCCATTTTCCATAAAAGAGCGGGATATGGTGTCTTGATCGGAATTGGTCGACTGCTCGAATCTCACGGAACTTTGACGAGGCGCCTTTGATGGTTGATGATGTTCCTTGCTTTGACTGTATTGTCTAGTATGTTCATTCCGACTGTGTTGTGTACTATGCTCATTTCGGCTTGGGTGACGCGCAGACCGGACCATTCTCCGGTCTAAAGTGTGATTGTGATCAGTTTCCGACATGCTGGATCGGTGATTAGATCTTCCATGCTGATGAAACCGGTCTGATTGTGTCATATTACTTCCAGAAGGCTCGCTCACTTTGTAATACCTCTCGTTTACTTGCTGGGAGGGCATGTATGGGTGATGTGATTGAGTGGTTCTATTATGATGATATGGAGCTGCATCCGGCATTTGTTGCGTGTGGGAACCATTGTTGCTTTGTTCTATATAACCTGAACGCTGAGGTTGTGGTGGATTGTGATTCGGTTGCCGAACTTTTGCGGTAGAAGAGATTTGTTTGTAACCGAGAAGCGATAACGAAGAAGGTTTCTGCTCCTGGATATCACAGTTTTTTTGTGATTCATGTTGGATACCAATTGGTCCAGACCTTGAATGGGAGTATGACTGGCTATGTGAATCAGAACGCTCTATCCTGTCATTCATCTCCATCTCTTGATTCGAGGACTCTGCCCGGATACGTCGGAATCGAAGGACCGCTGGCTTGGGAACATTCTGAACATACGACATAATCTCCGAGAAGCCTTGAGGTCTCGCAATCCGATCATTCACAAGAACAAGTTCGTCTCCTTCTCTTACAAGCTTGAGCTGTTTGGAAGAGCCTTTACCTGTGAAAGAGCGAACGAATGGAACTCCATTTTTAGAAGTTCCCAGAACAAGACCCAAGTTCCCATATTCCCACAAAATATCGAACTCCCCTTCTCTGAGAGCTGGAATTTCCACATTGATATTATGTAGCGGTTTCCTAAACCTCAAAACGATTGGTTTGCTCAACGTTTTAATCTTGTCAATTGTTGCTCGTGTTCCGTACTCACAAGTTGGAAAGTTATTCACATAAACTAACGCGTCGCCCACAGTAATTTGATGTATGAACGAGCGATTTTGATGAATAGAGAAATCGATTTCTGTCGTGTTGATCCTCTTCACTACGGGAATTCCAAGCTCACGGTCGGACGTTAAAACGATTCCCAGAGGCCCATCTTCCCAGTGATAATTGTACTCGTTCGGTGCCAAAGAAGGAAGAGCTTGATCGGATTTACTACCATAAGGAGATAACTGAAAACATAATCTCAGGGGTTTTGATGCTCTCCGTAATCGTTCCTGCGCAGCTTCCGCCCCGATGCTATAAATAGGCTCACGATCGATCGCTACGAGTATGTCACCGGGAACTACCTTTTCAAGCCCCATGGAGAGCAAATCGTCCTTCGAAACCACTCTTCGCGTGAGCAATAAGACGATTCCGCGATCAGAATTGATGGATGACACATTAAACGCAAAAGTCTTTCCAGATCGCCACTGCACAGTGTACATTTTAGTCTCATCAAGCAAAAGATCATTTGTATCAGGAATGTAGGATCGAGATCCTGTGCTGCATTTCGACATAGAGTGAGGATCCTCCACAGTCTTCATGTCACTTCTTCTGTATTCAGTTCAGTCAAGTATTATATTGTTGAACGAAGAGATCAACTTTGATCACTGCATAAATTGATATTGCTTCCGCATCATTACGAACGACCCTTATAAATGGATTTGGTGGTCGACACATGGAAAATGCCGGCATATGCTTGCTGCACCGTCTTCATTTCATTGGAATGCCTCTAGAGTAGGTTGATAGTCGCAACCTTTATGCATGTAGTTAGTCTTTCAATCCTGATGAATCGACAAAGGTAAACTCTGGCTCATCACTCACAACATGAGACTTAGTGGCAGATGTAAGGTACTGCATGCTCCAAGTAAAGTTGAGACTTTGTAACAATTAGAGCACAGCTGAACCATTTTTTTCGCGTTGTTCGGTCTAATCAGCACGACACGAGCAGTGGAGTGCGAGATACACTCAACTTTTGGCTTAACTCGTAAGGTAATTGCTCAGGTTTTTGCGCATTCCTTCGATCAACAATCCGTGATAAAAGCATAGCTTTTGGTTATAGAAGGCGATATCTATGAGCAACTTGCCCAATAGACTGAATGAACTACATTGACACTATATCTGTTCGCCACAGCCGAAGCAACGCGTGAATGATCCCTTCATTATGTTCACCAACTACACACAAAGCTTGATGTGCGCCTTTGACACACATACAGATAAGTAACGTTGTAAGCTGATACAATTTCGTGTCTGATCACTCGACAGACTTCTTTAGCTCCTGACCCCTGCGACAAACGATTTGATACAAAACAGTAAACGATGAAAGATCGTACAAATTACGAATAAACAGGCTGCGATTGATGGTTGTGACAGCTTCCGGGATATTGTACGCGGGTTGTATTCCAAGTGTCTTTATCGCTATCATCCACAATCAAATTAATATGATCCAGAATGTTTTTTTACTAAACGCGCCTGGTATTCACCTTCGTGATGTTGTTCTCTTGTCACGTATCCAAGCTCATTCACATCAAACGCGGTGAACATCGCATTCAGGTCTTTCTCCTGAATGAGCTATACAGAAATTCAACATCCGCTCTTGAGATAAGTGGCAGAGTATACCAGGAGTTGCGTCAAGCCATTCTGCTTTGCATTCGTCAGGTACGTTTTTATAAACTGTCGTGGATTATCAGGTTGATGGAACAACAACTGGGCCATCAATTCTTCAAATACTGCGTTTATGCGGTGCTTCTCGATGTAAGCTTGTGCCTGCTGTCTTGGATCCTGCGTATCAAAATCTCTCTGGAACGAATTCATTGATGATTAAGCTCGTGTTACTAGTCAAGTGCTTCCAGTGGTCGCTCGTACCTCAATACCGCGGTATATCATCTGATAGTTTAGCTCAATGAAACTGATCCAAAACGATTCGCTACCTTGATCGTTTGGCTAAATAGACTGCGGTCAAGAATGATGTTGAAGTTTCATCAAATCAAAAGGAAACATGCAAGAATCCTTGGCACCAACATCTCTTCAGATTTTCTGCAAGGAGATTCATCCTAAAGTAGTAGTATCCATTTCTCGTAGAGTTGAAGGTGGCTTTTTCGAGGAATGTGCTGCTTTACAGGTATCAATATACCGTAGCATTATTGTTCTGATCGTCACTCTGTCCTTGTCAGGCGACCATCATGAAAGAACTGCATGAAAGTAGCTATACAGGGACACTGGAAAATATGAATACAATCAACAATTACTTCAGACACCAACAAGAGCATGGATTATCTTGGTTTGATAAAAAGACTGAATACAGCCAAACCGCATTAGCATGGATGACAATTCTGCTTATGGTGTCAAGAACGATAAGCCTAAATGATGGTCTACTTGCTGATTCAGATTATGTGGAATTGATGCGAACAACGTGTCAATGGCTTGTCTCAATGCCGTCGCTCACGGTCCCTATGGAGTTTAACGATCAACTCGAAATTAAACGTGCAATGAGACTGTTTTTATTCCATTTGGTTAGCGTAGAGGCCATACCACTGGATAAAGCGGCAATCAGAAGCCTGTATTGTATCACTGAATTTACCTCTTTGGAGCTATGGAATGGTATGAACTTCGAATGGGATTCTAAGAAAAGAGGATCAAGTTATGGTCTCAAACTCGTTTCGTTATGGAATCAATGCGTGTCATTGCAAGATAACATCATAATGCAAACAACGATTCTGAATGAATGCATTAGCAGGCAAAACTACACTTTTTGTCTCGCTCTGATCCAAGACAGTCCTCAGGTCGCGATGATTTTATTGGCTTCGATTCTTAATGCTGTGGATCGGTCTTTAATGAAGTCCTCAACCAGCCGGAGATTCGTTTTGGAGTATTTAGATATATGCTTTCAGCATTTACCTTCAGTATCAAGTGGGATTTTTGAACGTGTGCTATTAATGGCGTTGAATGGTACAGACAGCATTATCCGCTGTTTGGCTTTCAGAATACTGGCAAAATATATCAGTAAAATCGAAGGGAACTCAAGGATCAAAGCTCTCACATTGGCCGTTTCCAGCATCACTGTGAATGAACAATCGAAAAACGTCTTTTTGTCAGGTTTACGCTTTGTGAACATGGCTCTTATTCAAAACGATCAGGACGGTATCGAGGTGGGAATTGATGCAAAGCGGTACGATAGCCTGGGAAGTTTCTACTATGTACTATGAAGGCGCTGTCTGCTCGTTTAGAAGTCTGGAGATGTTGATCATCACGGTTATCACACGACCCGATGGTAACATGCCCGTGCACTGGAAGCAGGCGATTTATCCATTCATCTGTCGTGGGTTTGACCTACTCAATATTGAATTTTTCGTAAGGGCCTACCGCAACAGCAACCAAGCGATGTCCAATATTTTCATTGATGCATATGCTGAATCCCTGTCAGCTAAAAGGGACACAGAACGTCAGCAGAGACTCCTCGATCTTGCCTGTCTGGCATGTAAGGGAGTGACTATGGAGAGTTTCATCTTCCTTTTTACCAAGGATTTGGTTGCGAGAGCTTCGGTTGCTCTGTCTGCGATGCTGTTGATTAACATTCAGCTAGCGCTTCGCTTCATATGCGGTTTCGTTTCCACCGAGCGACTCGACGATCCAGATCAACTTGATTGCTCGATTGTTCTGTGCACTTTACTGATGGGTTGCAGTGGATTTGAAAGCACGAGAAATCGTTTCGCCAATTTATCAGCGACTTTCATAAAGGTTCTGCATCACTTTCCGTCAAGTCACTAACCTTTGTACACTGGCGTGCAGACCATAGACAAAGTGCTGTTAACGGATTGTTTCAGCGCCCGACGCCCCTATCAGATTACAAGACACTGCTTGCAATTTCTTCGGATCAACATCGAAAATCAAAGCTCTCGTACTGAAGCTTCATTTCAAATCATTCAGAAGCATCTCGCACCGTTAGCGGAAACTCTCTTACTCAATGCAGATTGCCAAAGGTAAGATCGGGAAGGTTTTCTGAGCAACCAGCTTGAATGAAGGAGTGTAGCGAGTTCGTGAAGCTATGTTACTGTACGCACAAGGAACCTCAGAAAGAAATCTTCTATGGCTTGGCGTATGTTCAGGTCGATCTTAGCGTCATTGCTAGTCCATGCCAGAAAATACCCTTATTGAATTTCAACCAGGAGGCCGCAGTGAAGAACATTTCCACCTTTATTGGTTTTCTTGATCTACTGGGTATCGTCGCACGTGAGAATTCTTATTTTATTGCCAAAAAAGTGAGCGAGAGGAAAAGCAATCAGAGAAAAAATGGGGAAATCGATGATTATATGCTCGATCATAAAAGTCAAACTTGGCGAAAGCGACAAATTCGAAGCGTAAGAAGGTTTATCAAGTATCATTCCCCGTTATCACTCAGATGTCTAGGAGCATGAAGAATCAGTCAACAAGGGACTGCTGTCAGCATATCTTCCTTTACTGTCTCACGTACTGACCGCAGGTTTGTGTGAATGGTTGAAGACGTTCCCCAAGCTTCCGATTTATGAAATTTCACAGAAGGGAGTCTTCTTAAAGAATGTTCGCAGACTGTACAGATGCAGTGTTCAGCGGTGCGAACACTCGGAGAATTCATGAGTACGATTGCATTACCGCAGTTGACGTAGTTGTATTCTCAATTTCGTCAATGACGCAGGAATTTCGCACTCCGTAGTAGACGGCAAGTCAGTTTTGTTTTGAATGGAAGCGGGCTTAATTCGTCCTGTTGGAGATAGCTCGTTTAAGCCTACTGCTGGATCTGATCAAAAATCAAGAGAAGCCTGACATGTTTCGCAAATCTGTTATCGATGTATGGGCCTCTCTGCAATCACATATCAAGCCATCCACAATGAAAGAAAAAGCTATTGATGATTTGTACGCATTGTTTACCAACCATTACGAGTCTGAAGGTCAAGACTCGGGGATTCAAACACATCTACTCACAAGATTACTTGCTCTCATACGCTGTGGCCAACTACGTATGCATCGCTTAGACCTTCCAGTATTCAGCTGATCATAGGTGCGCTTGCGTAGGTGATGACAAGCTACATTGCTTCATTCTACCACTGATTTCGAATAACAAGACCTATTCATCCATGTTGGACAACTTTTTCCGACAATACTTTCGCAAGAAGAGCTCTCCACATGTCGTTCGGTTGCTATTCGGTACTCAGTCGTCTATAGAGTGCTTTGTGCGCTAACAGGTGGAGAATCCGATAGATCAGTACTCTTCATCTCAAAGCTCGATGCGTGACAAGCCCAAACACTTTGAAGCAATAAAAGCACTCGTTCGAATTGCGCGAGAGTCAAATGTAAATGTACGTCGTCAGAATTCGGTTCTTACGTCACAAACTATGGTATCGTTCATGGTAGCTGAGTGCTCTGGAGCTCGGGCTCGTCAGCGAATGCGAATGCGTATCCCGACAAGAACAAGCATTGGAGCTCTTGATTCACTTATGTCCTTTAGCGGTATGTGCAATCTTCTACTACACTCAGGGTCTATTATCTGATTGTAGCCTGGTGCGATAAAAAGTTTATTGCAGGCGAGAAATATGTAAGGTCTCCTTAAAAGTGTCCTCACACCACAATGATAACGCGGTCTAGGATGGAGGGAGAACCAAACAAACAATTGTGTCGTATTCTGATGAAGTCATTGCCGAGATGCAAAGGTCAGTGGTGAGACGAACGCGTGCGTCTTATTGAAGCTCTGAGCACAGACAGCACAATGAGAGGCGCCATTATGCGTTTTCTGGAATCAAGAAAGTGTATCTCGGGCAAGCCAACGGATAGGGATAAGGTCCTGAAGAACACCTCACTCAATGCAGTATCGAAGGACGTAAAGACATGAGTATCGTTCAATAGTATTTTTATCACTACCAAATACATGAGCTCTGTCTCAGCACAGCGTATGATTTCGTGGTTTTACTATCCGCGCTCGGGACGAGAATCACTGCGTCGCATCCTCTACAATCTTTCCAGCGGCTTTCGTAATATCTCTACCAATATCTCCCACGGCTCCGCTGACGTCTGAAATAAGTGCTCCACCGCCACTTATGGCGTCCTTGAGCGATCGCTCGGTCTTGGTCTCTTTACATGCCCAAAGCGGAGCCAAAAAATGGTTTTACAAAAGCGACGCGCCTTGAGTGGATGGCATGAACAGCCAGAGCAAAAATCCCAGCTTGAAGGCGTAGTAAAATGGAATCCAGCATAGTAAAAAATCTCCAAAAACTTCCAAAACTGCAAAGCACGCGTAAATGACCCAATACGTCAACCATTGAACATCGTCGCCTTTCGACGGGCTTTCAACGGATCGAAAGGAGCAATAGGTGGTGTGCACGAATCCAATCAAGTTACATATAAAATCTGCCCCGAATCCAATTAGCATGAGTAGAGCGGCTATAGTAGATGCACCGCCCACCAGATACATTTTGTCAAATCCTGTCGGGTGTGATTGGAGCGCTTTGATCTTGTCAAGATCCTTCGACCATTTATCTAAGCGGACAGGCTTAAACTACAAAGTTGAACAAAGCAGTAAAGTAGATTTATTTGGCTCAGAGCCATTGACGCTACATTCAATCAGAACATGCATTCCGAGTGGAGCCCAAAGTCGTCTCACGAACTTCCCAACTGAACCTGGAAATGAAGCCAAAGCTCTAGACGAGTACAACGATCTGTCACTGTTGGTAGATAAGCAGCAAGTTATAGCTCCAAGTGATCCGGGCTCTTACGACGAAACTTTATCGAATGAAATACAAGCCTCAGGATCGTCAGGCGATGAAAAGCGTGCTTTTGAGATTGTGCAGGGTACAAGGGACAGCGTTCTGCATAGCACTCAAGCTTTGCCCATGGCTCATAAGTATGGTATTTATTCCCTTAGAATGCGAAGCAGATTGGATCAGTTAATTTGGAGTGAAGCTTTAGTCCATCAAATTTGGCTTCGTTTCACAGAGCAAAACAGGAGGGCGCAGACTCGCTGTAACTACACATGGCACAAAGGTCTGTCTGTGGACATACTCTGCCCGAGCAGGTTGCTGAAGCGTGCACGTGAAGAATGTCATGAAGGATCTTGTCCATCATTCCTGCGATACAAGCTTTACTGTAGTTGCAGCGATATTGTGTACGACAGAATGATGATTTGAACACGTGTGAAAAGCAAGTGCTTGTTGTCCATTTCTGTAAAATAGAAGTTTGTGGTGCTCATCAAATCAAGTTATATAAAACGTTCTCGGACTGTCGAAGAGGCCAACGATACTGCAAAGAAATGTTGTCAACCTTACCATATTTTGTTCAACAGAATGACACAGAATAAGATTAAAGCATGTATTGAATTCGATCATACTAACAGCTGCGTACTTGATTCTTGTGAGTTCGATATATTCATGCTGTTTAAATCAAGTTATGTAAGGGGTTTATCGAACTGGCAGCGATTCTATTGGCGGGAATGGCCAACGAACTGACGACATTTACGATGTAATCGTTGCAGCACTCATTCCATGCTTTACAGCACTCGCTCTCTTTGCTCATTTCCAATTTCAGTCTGCTCAACCAATCTCTACCAGCAGAACAAATTTGCAAGGATGAAGTTTTATTCAGGCGTCTTTTTTTGGCACAATTCTCAATCGCAGAAGGTTATTTGAAATGTCCCATCGAGAAAGAAGTCAAATGTAAACGGATTGAAAGCCCGTATCATCATTAGCCGACGTACATCGTATTCGAGACTGACGCAACTCAAACAACAGGAGTCCGATATTACTGTGTTCCAGATTTGACTTCTCTCCGGCCTTCTCGTGAATCTAAATCGTTCAACATCGCCTCACTAGGATTTGATGATGCGTGTCCGACATTTCAATTCGACATGGTGAAAGGTCAGATTACTCTGAACCCGATTCACGCTCCGATACCATTTACAGTCAAGTGTCGGCAAACAACGCCGCAGTAGTAGGATGGGGCATAAACTGTGAAATGGTGCGAAGTACTCTAGGTCTGCCAGACATTCATATGGAGCGGAAGTTAATAACATTCGACATTTCAAACCAAGAGATGCGGCTACCTTCCTCTATTTTTAACCATTTCTTCAAAGCGAAATTGGATCAGAAACTGATTTTTATCCTTCCGGATGGCGCAAGGATTAAAGTCATTGTGTCTCCCAGAGAGGTACTTCAGTCTGATAAGGTACACAATACGTGGTTTTTTGGTCGAAAAATCATGGAAACGCTGGATATCAGTTTCGAGAAACACTCTTCAGGGAGAATGACCGTGGCCCTTGGAGATGATAAGGTATCCCAATGGCAAGAGATGACTTGCAAGCCAGGAGTGCGGAGTCGCCAAAAGAAGTATTACTCGAAGGTGCAGAATCGCCAAAGGAGGTGTTACTCGAAGGTTCAAATTGGCGAAAAAGGAAGTCACTCGAAGCTGTCTATTCATTTCCGACCGAAAGAAACGAAATTAATGACCAAGCTACAAAGATGCGTAAAAGGTTGTCACTTCATGGTGATCGTTTGACTTCATCCGACAAAAACGAAATTAATGACGGAGCTACAGAGATGCGTAAAAGGGTGTCACTTCATGGTGATCATTTAACTCTATTTGAAAGAAACCAAGGTGAACACAGTGATGCAAAGAAGCGAAATAGTATATCACTCGAAGATGACCATTCATTTATAATCGAAAAGAAGCAAAATTGAAAACAGGGCTCCGAAGAGGCTAAAAACGATGTCACCAAACTAGATATAGTAAAGCCATTTATAAACAGAATATTACGGTGCACCTTCAAACAGTGGTTTCGTTGTTATACATGCTCAGAGACACATGAAAGCACATAGCTGACCACCATTTCTGGCGATTGGGCATGGCACAACAGTTATTCTTTGTGCATGACACACTCTTGAGTACTTCGCTTTTTGTGGCAAGCGAATGGGTGCTGCACCGTAGCTATCGAGTGAGATGTTTCTCGCGAATTCGAATTGTGATACTGCAGTGAAAGGTACATTCTTTCTGCCAGCGTAAACATGATAATTCCGTTGAAGGTATAGAAGTCTAATTATGTGATGCCCCGGGGATGATCAGATGCGCGTACCAGTCGCCGAAATGCTTATAAAAATGATATTGTCATTGATCCGATTACAAGATTTACCCACGGAAATTTCGAGTCTATGGCGCACGAATCCTATGGAAAGCTGAAATAATGGGTGTCAGCGTACTTAATCGAACGGAAGGTGATGTGCAGAAAAGTTGAGAAAAATCTACGTGTTCGATATCAGAACAGATTCACTCATTTAACTGAGCCCACCTTGTCCGCTTGGCCGGGATCCATACGTCAGATATCGCACTAGATCACGGCAGGAATGTCGTTCGATCGACCCAAGAAGCGTTTACTAGCCTCAAAACAATAAAAGTTTTTTCTTTATTTAACTACACGGGTACATTCAGTAGTAAATATAGCAATACATGCCCACAATCTTAAGCATTTACCGCCGCTAGTCACCTTGATTGAGATTCACGAGATGGAATTGGAAATGCTGGTTGTTTTGTTATACTATCACGAAAGAGGAAACTGGCAATTGGTTGTAGAAATTTTAAATGGCGACCGGGACCGATGACTACCCGTTCCGTGCTCCGGGCGCTTGATTTCCACGATACCGCTGCGGTCACGAGCAGAATGATCACGGAACGGGTAGTCATCAGTCCCGGTCGCCATTTAAAATTTCTACAACCAATTGCCAATTTCCTCTTTCGTAATAGTATAACAAAACAACCAGCATTTCCAATTCCATCTCGTGAATCTCAATCAAGGTGACTGGCGCGACGACCTCCGATTGTCCAAATATCTTTGTGTACTGTTCATGAGTAAACAAAGAAAAGCTGAGAAGAGGTTTATATGCTGTCACGAGTCAACTAGGTCAACTAGCTGTTAGAGGTGTCACGGCCCAAGCCGTGAGCCTCTCAAGAACACGGCCTTCATCAAGAAGAAAGCGTCGGAGAAGAGCAGGATATTAGCCAGCTGTTACCGTTACCTAGATCTAGAAGATCTGCAGATCTAGAAGCTTTAGTGATCTAGAAGGTTTTGAAATTTGAGAGCTTTGAGAAATAAAAGATAACTGATTTTCGACTACGAAAGTCCCTACATATGTCTAAATGCCTCACTATCTTCCTTAATCGATACACGTACAAATTAGTTGGTCAAAATACCTGTGCGACTTCCTCATTTTCAGCAGGCAGCTAAATAGTTGATTACCCCGCCCAGTTCAAGACTGTATCTACATCGACAGACTTCGCCTTTTGTGCAGCGACATGAAGGGACAGCTTATTACCAGTGAAAATATCACAACGTCTATTAAGATGCGGAGCGAAACAAAGCGATCCTTTCTAAAATATATCTGATGACAATAGAACCTTTTTGCAGTTTATCTCGCCAACATGAATAACACAGGAACTAGGCAAATGGCACCGCTGCTGCCACTGGATTCTTCTGTTTGCGAAGGATTATACGCTGCTATAGGAGCACCAAATGGTGTTCAACGCAACTCGACCTCGTCCAAGTTTATTGCGAGGGGTCTGGTGCCATGCTCAGCTTCCAAGAATCTTTCTTGCTCTCGCTCAATCGGATCTTGCCGTGTCCTCGAATTCCAGTTAAGCATATTGAATGCGGATCACTCGTTCCAGTATTCGGGGATATCGTTTGGCTAGACAACGACACATTAGATGGCTAGCTTACCCTTTACCAACTATTTCATCGGGGTATCGGTGTATGGTTCCAAGGTGCACATACTGTCCATGGTACTATAGTGGTTGCTCATGAAAGGATTTCAATACGTCCATGGCATTGCACTGAGAGCACGGACATACCAGGTGACGATATACGACAGTGGCATCGATGCTGAGTGGATTCGTCCCGTGGCAGGATAACCAGAAAGATTTGAAAATTGCTGCTATCATCACCAAGAACTTTTATGACTTCATCGATAGGATGGGGGATGAACGGCTGGAGCTGATTCGAGTCTCGACTTTCTTTTCTTTAAGCTGGAGTGTTCGTTGGACGGAATACTTACACATCATTCGACCGCCCTTTGATCCACACGAACTGATGGGCATTATTCTTCTCACTTCCATCGACGAGGAAAAATGGTACAGTGGGGAAGAATCTCTACTTGGTGGAGCCAAGTATTCACAAGGTGGCATCAATTGGATTGGAGCGTTCCAGACTCTCATTTGAGTGGGATACATCGACATCAGTACTACATATATAGTAGAAGCCATTGTGATTTCACTGTGACCCAAGTACTGCATCATGATGTTGCTACTCAGCATCATAGTACGAAAAATGTGCGGTACAATCTTGGTATGGTAGATGAACCACATTGTACGTTTAGGAAATTGTACGCGCTAAGGCTCGAGATCTGAACACACCAACATCTTTTCCAAGAGTGTGACACACGGATTACGAAGCAAGCGTTTATTGGCAAATACACTACAACGAGGGCGGAATACGTCAGATATGATTGAACAAAAATTGCTGGACGTCTCTAGCAAGAAGTCACCCAGCCACTCTAGAGTATCCACTTGACGATTGATTTCATTACTTGAATTGCAACCGACGTAAGTGCAAGGCTGTTTTAAAGGAGAAGCATTGCTTTCCTGCTATTCCACGATCGCATAACCAACGAATTGTTTTTAAACATCCCAAGAAGGTCGATGTCATCCAATGTTGACACATTAAACATCTCGTGAGCGATCCGAGGTTACTAACACGGAGCGGACCCGGACGCTTATATCTACTTTACGACAGTTTCGAGAGTTTATGCTTCTGTTTCATAAAAAATCCTCAGTTTCGTCTCATCTTCCACATACTGCCTGTTTGATCTAGTTTCTATTCTTTCGAAGATATTCAGCTCGACACTAGATTGTGCAATCAGCCTTCGTTGGAATCAGTCGTATCGGATCAAAACTTATTTTACAAGGGTAGATATACGATGCAATTATGGCTGGATCGTTTCCCGGATCGGGCAGCATTGTTTATCAACTTCAAACATACCTGTAGCCAGTTCTTGACCCGGATAGGCAAGAACAGCAAGATTGTGTCAGATAAGTGAACACGTCAGTAGATGAGTGGCCAAGACAAAGAGGCTCATAGAGGGATTAGCATAAGTATCACATAACAACAGCTCATTCTTGAATGTGATGTCGGATGAATATATATTTACGTGATCACGGGCGGTTTCTACTTCAATATCGGCGCAAGTATGTTTTAGCGTTGATGGTTCACGTGGCCAGGACCCAAATGCTAAGAATGGCCAAGTGTCAGGATAAGGATGATCATGATAAGTGATTCTTAGGGAGAAAGGTAAATTGAAAATGATCTCCTGAAATACTCGACTTCGTTGATGGTTTACCCGCGAAAAAGTAACGATTCAAAGCACGCACTCCATTTACGTAAGATTCGACAAAAAAATCCGGCATTCGATGAGCTCCTTTTTAGATTCACCATTCTCCTCAAGCATGACTATCTGGCGTTGCAACAATCATGGCCATCCTAATACTGTCAATTAGTCATTCTTGGTATTTTCATCGTGGTGTCGTCAACCTTTGACGTTAACAACACGGTTGGCGCTGATAGAAACTTAGGAAGCCCATACAGGTCTTCCTTGCTTAGTGAAACCTATCAATTTGAAGCACCTCTAAAAATAGATACAGTCCTTTTTACATGAAGCAACGCCTTCGCATGCGCGTGCGACTGAAGATCGACCAGCAACGCACGCTCGTTCAGCACCACGCGAATAACGCGCGCTAACGCTGCATGAACTCGGGCTTTGGGCGAAAAAACGATTTGTCCTGCCACGTGTACCTTCCGTATCAAATGTGAGTCATCTATTGAAGCGGTTTCGCACGCACCTAGAGCTGCTGCAACCTTGCCATGATGCAAACGTCCCTGCGTCCAAAATCTTCTTGCTGCTTGACGTGCAGCTCCTAGTTTGAATCGAGGAGTGCGGTTAGCGGGGCATTTGTATCACTGGTCGTCTAATTCGGCTTAAGACGGAGCGAATACGAGAAGAGATGGTCACTAGCAGCGTGTCAGTGGCGATGCGTAGTCGCTTGCTCGAGCTCACATTTTCAAAGGGCTGGCTATACAACTATCAACGCCACCAAAACCTCAAGTCACGGCGTAAGTAAGGAGAAGCTGGCTCAGCTTGTGCTGCCTCAGTCGAAAAAAGGCGCGTAGCGCTGCGTGCACGCATTGTCGACTATGAAGCTCAAGATGTCTACAATCTCGACGAAACAGCGCTCTACTACTGTAAGACACCCACCAAAAACATCTCCACAGATCCAATCTCAGGGAGGAAGAGCGAAAAGAAGCGTTTGACTGTCGCTGTGGCAGCAAACGCCGATGGAACAGAGAAGCTCCCGATGCTGTTCGTGGGATCCGCAGTATAATGTCGCTGCTTTGGGTGGCAGTATGACGAGCACCATGGAGTGCTATACGAGAGCACAAAAAAGGGCTGGATAACGCGCACTCTCGTTCAGGAGTGGTTAGATGAGATTAATGAGCGCATGAAGAAAGAAGGCCGTCACGTCTTGCTGCTTTTGGACAACGCTTCTGCGCATTGCGCCGAGAAGCCTCTCAGCAACGTGGAGATCGAGATGCTTCCACCGAACACCACATCGGTCCTGCAGCCAATGGATGCAGGTGCCATCGCGAGTCTCAAGGCGTACTTCCACCGCAGGCAGGGATGCCACGCTGTCGACGTGGCAGACAGCGTCATTGACGACGAAGAGAAGAGCACGAAGGATATCTACAAGTTGACGTCCTGCAGGCTATGTATTGGTGCTGTGATGCGTGGGAGTCTTTGACGCAGTCCACCATCGCCAACTGTTTGAAGCACACTGGTATTATGTCAGAAGACCTGTACGAGCTCATTCAGGGCATTGCAAATGTGCGCCTCGAATCTACTCAATAAACACGTTTTTTATCTTTGCCTTAATATTCGTGCGATCTAATAAACTTCAAAAGTTAATGTGTATTTGCTATTTCACTAAACAAGGGAGACCTGTAATTCATCCATACTATAAAGTATAATACACTTCGCGCCAAGATAAATCACCTCTCCGTTTTTTGCCCTAACTTTCTCAATTTTTTGGAATTTGGAGCTGCCGTATAGATATGTAATGTAAAAGTATCATATACATATCTATTTAAGCGATCACGATCAATTTCGCATTTTTAGCGGTACCTCAGATACAAATTTCTGATTTTACCCTGCGACAAATCAAATCACCTTTTTTCAATACAATAATCAAGTATAGAATCAAACAAAATATTGTGGGTAACTTAGAAATGTGTCTTATTTCTTTTCCTTTCGATCACCCCGACGCACTGACGGGGCATTGAATCCACCAGCGACGTAAAATTTCATTCGGAGTTGTTTCTCAATCATCCTTCAAGATACAGTTAATACTTGCACACTATCAAGCTGTCTTCCATTTGCATAAACTTTCCTACTAATGATACACCACAAGTTCCCTATAGGATTTGGATCTGGAGAGTTCGACGTCCAATCCGGCAATTTAATATGTTCCTCATTGAAAAACTCAATGCTACGTTTTGATACATGTATACTCGCATTGTCCTGCTGATAGGTAAAATCACTGCCATGATTCAAGTGTTCAAAATGGAGTAGATTCTCAGAGACTGTGCGAATATAGTCTTCCGAATTTTGTCTTCCCACCAAGACGACGAGATTTGAGTTACCAAGGGCACTGAAAGCACCCTATACCGTGACTTATCCTCCGCCTGCTTGTCTTCGCTTAGTCTGACGTGATGGAAGGCGGGTCGCGCCAATAGTGCTGAAGTCCATCAGGACCATCTAGGTTGCACTTCTTATCAGAGAAAATAATAGATTCCCATACAGTACCGGCATCTTTACGCAGTAGCGTGCTTTTCGTCCATGCCACGCGGTCAAGCATATTCTCGGCTGTCAGAGGAAGATTATGAACCATTTTGGCATACTCCAGCCAGTCCACTCAGGCAAAAGTACGTTGGAGCGTCCTTACCGAGGCAGATATGTTGAGTTTGTGCGTCAACATGGCGGCAGAGGACTCACCACCAGCAGTAGCGCACACAATGCGTAGGATGTCGCGGTCAGGAAATTTTGGTATTGGACTGGGAAGCTTACATGTCGTAGGAGGAGGTGGATGTATCACTCTCCTGATGATCTGAGCACACCGTCCTGTCAGGTGCGCGATTTCGGTCGTGCCTACACCAACAATATAAAAGGCCATAATCATTCTTTTCTACCTCTCCGTTACGCGTGGCATCTCCCTCGAGGGTTTGTTCTTCTTCTTCGCCATCTACTTCAGAAATGATTTTATAACCCCTTCTTTTTTGAAGCTGCAAAGCAACTCCTTAGTACTACTGCTCATCTCGTCGGGCTTTTTTATACTTCATTATTGTATTAAGAAAGGTGATTTGATTTGTCGCAGGGTAAATCAGTAATTTGTATGTGAGGTACCGCTAAAAATGCGAAATTGATCGTGATCGCTTAACTACATATGTATATGATACTTTTACATTACATATCTATACGGCAGCTCCAAATTCCAAAAAATTGAGAAAGTTAGGGCAAAAAAACCGAGAGGTGATTTATCTTGGCGCGGAGTGTAAGTACGACCTCCGACCACCGGTATTGTGTAAAAAAATGGTTCACAACTGGTACACAGTAACACAATTGTGCTTGTACTCATTTTTTTCTATCTAACCCCTCCCCAACCCCCTCCCTGCTCGTGCTGCAGTTAGCTATGGTTTATTCTTGCAGGTTGTAAGCTCTTGGCTAGAGAATATCTTACATGTAAAGCGGAGCAGATCCAGCGATCACGCTTGCAGCCAAACACTGCGGAGTCGAACAATGAATTCTTGTAGTTTCCCAGCGTGATGCAGCTCGCGCAGATTTTTCAAGACAGCTCTGGCTCCCACCGAACGTATGTCGTGCTCGCCTAAAAACTCCACAACGTGTGCTTCTGCTTTCAAACTGAGTGCTATCACATCATCACGATACGATGGAATTTCGTCATTCATTTTGAAATCTTGGGTGAGGAACAGCTTCATGAACGCGACCAGTGTATTCGCATATTACTTCTTTTTCTTCTCGCCTCGAACGCTCCAGAACCGCGGCTCCTGCACGTACCACGCGTACCGCTTCACATGCAGGTGAGTAACTGACGATTTTTTCCTGTGCTTGATGGGATTGAAGGCATCAACTTCGTCACTTGGTCTCTTCAGTTGTTGGACAGGTGGTCTCAGTTTTGCCTCCAGCCTGTTCATTTGCTCGTCTTTATGGAAACGTCACCATGAATCATGCAGATTTGACTCTAATCCATCCAATCGCTCCACTTGCCGTTTTGCATGCTCGATGAAGTGTTTATACACAGAAGCTTGGTTTCGAATTCTTATGCAGTCTTCGATTTTTGTGCTTTCTTTGTCAATTGGTATGTGTTGTCCTCCTTGCGCGTGCGAAACTTGAGCGGTGGCGAGATTCGAGAAACACGCGATTTGGTCGGCAACATTTTATTTTCTATCCAGGACGCGTTGTTCTCGTCACTTGAATTCTGGGCCGTCGAGAGATGTATCACCTTCATAAACGGATAGTGCAGGATCAGTTACACCGTGAGAACGCCGAGAACTCGTTGACAAACGCTGTACTTTATAGCGTTGAGCTTCTGGCACGTTGTGAACAGGAGCGTCTGGACTTCTGCGATCCTGACCTACGTCTGCGTCGAACATCTTCAGATCAGCAAGTGGCAAACGCTAGGTCGGCTTCCAACCGCTCATCACCTTTGACACATTGCGGTCGTCGCTTGCCGTGCTGAATACATAGTTGAACGCCTTGTTCGTCGTGCTCATGTTCCAAGAATCGCGATCGAATACCAATCGTGTGGTGAGCTGCGAGGAGCTATTCGCATGTTGTGCGCCCCCACCGCGAAACGAATGAAGTCAGTAGCTATTAACTCCCGCGCTTCGCGACACGATCGAGGGGGCGATTTAACGTGGATACGAAGTGTCGAGGACATGGCTGGGTCGCAGGTGAGCAGCTCTTGGTGTCCGTTGACGTCATCTAGGTGGCCTAGAAGGTCGATGAGAGGCGTTTCAGGGATGACTACGAAGCTGGTACTGGGAAGTTCTACTGGGAGAATTCTACGAGTTTAGCGTACTGTGCTGCCTGGGTGATATGCGCCAAAGCGATCGCTTCCAGTGCGTACGTAACAAAGTCAGTGTCGAGAAATATCGATGATCACTGTTCTTCGCAAGTTTACAAACCGATGAAGCATACGGAAAGGACGCCGCCAGCGTCGACCGATACATTTTACTTGCGAGCAAGAGACAATTCCGATGCGCGTCCAAATGTTTACAGTCACCATTCTAAATAGTAAACAGAAAAATTGGTCTCGATAATCGCTTGAATAGCAAGCACTAGTATACAAGTGATACATCACTTTTCTCAAGTCACTCTTTGTATATGCAAAAAATCTCCACCCTCTCTTTTCACGCAATAATTTCCAAGCTTTCTCCCCATATTGAGTAGCCGCGCTTCAAGCAAAGCTCGGTGCTAAGGGAGCCGTCCGAGCAGACAGGGCTTTAGTTGCCTCTAGTACTGCATACAAGAATGTCTGGCAAGGCACTTACCAGACATTCCGTCGTGAATGCCAAATTGATCCATTACAGACAAAAACACTAGCCCGTGGCATCATACAGAGCACAGCTCCTAACGTACTTAAGAGTACTATCCTCAATTGAATAAATCTCACGAAAGCATTCACAGGAGTAGCTCTGTTTGCTCGGTGCTTCCAGGATACAGGTCGTCCAATCCAATGAAGAATCGGACAATTGTTAGATATGTGAATGGGTTTATAAACAAAATATCCCAAATTCAAAAATAATGAAACGAAATATCCCAAAATTATAAAATATATAAAAGAAATATCCCGATATTGATTGAGCGTAACATGAAATTATTAGTGAGCAATTCCAAAAAGCAAACTATGTCGACAATATCAAGAAGTAGTAGCTGTTCATCACTATCCAGCTTATCGTATTCTTCAGATACGATCAAGGATGGAAAGAGCCTCATGTATGTCCAGCGATTATTTGATGCTGTAGAATACACGGATAGGGAATCTATTCGGCTGTCAGTATTCAATTTTCATCATGATATTCATCGTTGGTTTAGGAAACTCGAAGTGATGATAGGCGACTAAACGCAGTATGTGAATTCTCAGACAGTTTGTTCGAAGTATATTTTTCTTATGTCAAAAAAATGGACCTCCAACTAAGATTATTGCTCCTACAAAGACAAGTCGTGTTTTTAAGCCATTATGGACAGCCAAACAGCTAGTGCAGCATGTTGACATTTGAAATCTATTCATCAGCATAAACGGTTAGTTCCACCAACGATGACAATGAATGTTGTCTCAAGTCAAGGGAATCAAACGTCGTTAATGAACTGTGCTAATGCATGCAAGAAATTAAAACTAAAGTTTTTCGGCAATGATATCCAGCAATATCGACTGTTACCTGATTATGTTTCCAAATTACGACAAAAAATGATCGTGACGTGATATTGGAAATGGACGACAAACAATTCACTCGAATGCAAATTGTATTCCACGAATGGAAAGAAGTGTTCAAGTCATACGCACAACGTGGACTTTGTCTCGATGGTACTTCTCTCAAAAATGTGAACGGAGGTATTCTTTTAGTAGAATGTGTGTTGAATGGGAACCAGCAAATACAAATCGTATCCGTGGCCATTGTTTCGATTGAAATGAAGCTAATTAGAAATTCTTTCTTCAGAATTTGGGCGTGATGCATAGTGAAGTCTAGTTTCATTTTGTCAGATAGAGCAAAAGGGTTGATTCCTGCTATCAGCTCTGTTTATCCCAGCACATATCACTTCTACTGCTTTCGCCATTTGATCGTGAATTTTAACAGGGAGTTTCGATCTGTTGAATTGAAGAATGAAGCATAGGGATTAACGAAGACCACTTCAATGGCTGAATAACCCCAGAAAGATGAGCATTCGAATCAAATCAATCCTGCTGCATTAAAGTGGCTGCAAGATGTTGGTGTTGAGAAATGGTCACTAGCGCATAGTCCATGCCCAAGGTATGGCCAGTTAACATCCAACAGCGTTGAGTCTGTCAATAGTTCATTGCGAAAGATTCGCAAGCTACCCATTTTAGATTGCCTTATGACAATTGAGCGGTACGTTGGTAGTAAATGGTCAAAAAATCGTAGGAAGCATTGCGAGTGGAATGTTGTGTCACAATACATGAACAGCCAGGTCGAGAAATTGTTGCGTGATCCAGTATCTAGCAGCATTACCAGCTATACAGCAACATCAGTTCTGGTTCATTGTGTTTCTACTCCTGGCTCACTTCTCTAGGATTTTGGAGTTCAGCTCGGAGCTAATGTCTGTTCTTGTGGGTATGCAAACGATATGGAAGGAAGCACCATATCCTCATTTGTTACTCTGCCTTTAACATGAGAACCATCTCGCTGGAGCACAAAGTCTTTATGGATGGGTTTGGAGGACTTCTGCTTTTGCAGAAGCATACAGCAGTGTTTATAGAGTAGAATGGCTACCACCAGTTACAAAGGATATGCTCATTGAAAGCGATTGCACTGCATCTGTTGTGGAGCAGTGCAGGTAGACGAAAGAAGAAGCGTAGACATGAATTTTAAATGAGTACACGCAATCTAACTGCTTCTTATAAATGCGGTTTGTTTGGAGGAAAAGGTCATAAAGGAAGACGCTGCCCCGACAAGAACAATGACCTTAGACCAATAACTACATAGTACATATTGAGATGAATAAAAGGCATTTGTATCGACATAAACACCCTTCGAACCAAATCATAATCCCATTTGGGACATTTCTTTTATATATTTTATAATCTTGGGATATTTTGTTTCATTATTTTTTAATTTGGGATATTTTGTTTGATTTCCACAAAAGTTGGGATATTTTGTTTATAAACCCTATGTGAATGATACGTGCTACACGTTGCGTTGGTATGGCAAACAGTCCGAAACAAGCAATAAGACGTAACTACAGAGCTCACTAGACAATAAATCACAGCGCGATTAGGGAGTGGGCTGTTACGGCGTTCAAATTCCCGAACGCGCCGTCACGAATGACTATTCATCGCAAACTGACTGCTAAGGACGATGCCAGTATCAGCCCAGCCCAGAATCGGCATTAGCTAGTCCTATGCCCGCAGTTAGAGGTGATTTCAATGAAGTGGGTTCGTGGATTTTAGCGCTACAGCATGCCTGTGTGAGTGGTACTACATTTGTGGGAAATCGGAAAAGATACGTGAAGAGCTCTTGATAATGCAAAGTATGTGGTTGACGTGAACGCTTGCATGCTCGGCTTGCAGGCACACACGTATCTGGTGCGTTCTCGAGCCCCATCAACCTTGCTCACGCACGAGTGTATCGCTGGGATGCTCGAATGGCTATCGACGGCAATGAGTGGAGAAACACATAATATAAAACTGAAGCGAGGAATTGCAACCACGATAGCAAAGGCTTTCAGTAATTATCGTTCTATTTTTGCTACCATGCAATGCTTCCACACTCACCACGGAATTGATACTTATTTGACGCAATGTAGAATATAACAAAGGCACTTCAAGCACTTATCGAACAGCAGCTGAAGTCTATCGCATTTGTGGCGTCTCGTCTAAATCCTGAGTTTACATCCCACCATGGCTCAAGAATACGACACACGGTGAGAGTGAGCACCAGATGTTTGAAAAATCAATGCAGATTGCGGTTATAAATGCATGTAATGTTGGTGAATTTTTGTTTGCAGTGATTATTCTATTATTTACTTTTGAAGGTGCTGGCAGCTGATAATAATGCTTGCTTGTGGTCGTTTTGCTGTGCAATTTGTACACTAGGCTGCGGAACACGTATCCATCGACAAAACGAGAAATAAAGACGTCTGCCATTGCTTGTCGATAAACGCGAGCTCTAGGATTGCACTGTGATGACGAGAAAAGTTGAGATAGATCATGATGGTTATGCGGAGTATTTGTGCTTTGCTGATGCACATCAGCTAAGATCGTCCCCATCAGCAGAGGGTGCACCACAAGCAGCGACAACAAAGCCGCTGAAGCTGGTGGGCTGTGCCAATGTCAAATTGAAGATATTGGCGCATGGAAGCATCCTTTTGATGCAGGTGTTTTGTGTGAAAATGGATTGCCGAGCCCATGAGAATTTTATTTTTTATTGTATGCTGTGTCATTCAGGGAAAATGCAATTTTGGCGAAATCTTTTGCTATATTTGATTTTTTCGTTCTTCCGCATATCGCAAGTGCTCTTGCAACTACACCCCAAGCCAATCAGTGTCAATTGAACGAATCGGGGAAGATCAATGACTTACTGTACATTGCTGATAGCTACCGAGTGAGAAACGCCGTGCCTCATCATCGACAAAGGGTTAGAGGAGTACGTTGAGGCACGTGCACCAGCGCTGGCACTAGAACAGCGCCATTGTGAAACAAAACTACATAAGACAGAAATTTCTATCAGTTCGCCCTAGCAGATCGCACTTCACACTGATGATCGCGATGCTATTGGCAATGGCAAGCTCAATCCACTCGAGTGCAGCGTGTGCTACAATGACAACTCGACATAGATGAGTGACTCAGACGAGTTGAACGAGAAGAATTTTTGAATAGCGCTGTGGCACCAGATTACATCGACCTTCGGCATTGGAGATGCGGACGCGAGAATTGTGATGTGAGAATTTTGTCGCTTTTGTAGTTCGACCGTCAGTAAGGTCATGGGTGGCAAATGCACGAGCTCGGTCCTGCCGTCTCCCAAGTGCCGCAAGAAAAATGATCCAGGGCTACCTATAGCGCAAGATCTATAAAATTCAGCCGTCTCCCATGGCCAGCGACGTCACGTTCTTCAGACACATGCGACTAATGAAGGTCCGACCGCGTAAGATGCTCACCAGGTATGAAAAGGGACAACGTCCAGGAAGCGTTTAAGATGTGAACACGCGATGGTGGACAGCAGTGGGAGCGTCGTGATGCGTGCCTATCCAGACACGGTTGGCGAGCGGCAACTGTGAGGTGATTAAGGTGGCCACCCAGGCATTCTTGGGGAAGGTCTTCTCTCCGAACAGGTGGACTTTTTGTCTTCAATCGAGGAGCTCCATTGACAAATAAGGGTCTTTGTGTACACGCTTAAGGAGTCATACGCGGGCTGTAAGGTGCAAGTGAATCTGTACCCGAGCTGTAGCTTCTTGCGTGATGTTGAGGTGACGTTCAAAGTGCTGTTATAAAATCGCACTCGTCTCGTAAACATGTCGGTGAAAAAGGAGAAGGTCGTGTCGAATACCTAGGGCAGTTATGCGTGTACAGCAACAAGGCGAAAGTGGAAATCGATGACAGATCTTTTTCGAGTGGGAGGTCGACCATGAAGGCGAGTTTGGGAGACAGCCTGGGCCTGATCAGCTACGATTTCGAGGGCAACTATCATTTCAAGGCGCGCATGTACGGCAGCGTACCATACTACAGCGGTTGAGCATCGGTGTATGTGAGAAGTAGTGCATATTCGCCTTGCACTCCGACTCGTTTGAGGGCGTCGAGTTCGTGCCGTGATCCGCAATTCTTTAGGAGAACAGGCACATCCGCTTCCAGAGGCAAGCAAGCGCATGCGCTCATCCTCGGGAGGTACCGACTACCTCTCGCACTACCAGGATGACAGCGCCGTGACTGCTGATGAAAGCAATGCCAACTATGCCACAATTGCACAGACTCTTATGGGTTTTTGCGCAGAATTTACAAAAAGCATCGCGCAAGAGAAGGCAATGACATTAGCTCCCCTATTCGCTGATAAGATTCTTTGAAGCCGTCATATCTTTATTATGTCTGTCAAGCACGAGCACCTCTCTAAATCTGTTCACTAATTCGTTGGTTTTGTGTTGATCGGCCAGATTATCTTCGTTCTACACATCTTCAACGCCTGCGGAATCGAATACGCAACTAAGAAATCTTGATATGTTGTACTCGGAGCAAGGTGATTCCAGGCTGACGAGACGCAATCGACAGCACTCTCTCGAGTTGGGGTCGAGAGCTGGAGCTTCGATGCGGTGGCCCCTCTCCACAGAGACTGCATCTCATCGTACAGGTAGTCAGCCCGCAGTTTGTGCAGTCGATCCTTCAGGGGCTTCATTCAAGCTACGTCGGCTGGCTGACTAAGCCACATAAGTCCAGGCGGGACCTTCAGCAGGACAATGCTCAGGCTGCGCGCATATTCGACAACTCCAGCCACCCAGTGGCCGCTGAAAGTATTAGGTAGAAACAAGACAGGAGCACTGAACGGCCTGCGTTTGCCAAAGTGGAAGCGAAGGAACGCTATTTCCGTAAAGCCATTTCACCACGCACTGCTGTTTCCGTAGATCTGGATGTTGTGGAGGGCTTGTTACAGAGAGACTTATTTTCAGAGGGGCTTTCCAAAACCGTGATGATGTCGCTCATTTCTGCTCGTGCTTTAGCTGTCTTGGCAATGGTGGTCCGGAAAATGATGAATCCGAGACACTTTGCGCTGTTCGCGTCGCCCAGCACTATGGCTTTCAGTCGCACTTTTTGCTTCTATCCACATTTCACCCACACGATAGTGTGGCCACTCTTGTTCACTGTGCGCCGCGGCAGATACTCGAAATAGACTCGTGGTTTGTCAGCGTTCAAGACCGACGTGACCTCCTCTATCTTGGCTCAAATAGATGCAGCGAATTATCTTGCCGGCTAAATGGCGTCGGGTGGAATCTGCTTTCCAGTGTGCGTTTGAGCACAGAACGAAAGCGCATGGCCCTTGAGTAAGCCACGCCGCCACTCCCAGCATTCGGAGAAAGAACGAGACGGATGTAATGCTCATCTGCGATCTCTCGCGCTTTTAATTGAAGCATAGACGCAGCGACAGGGATGTGCACGTGAGGCAGATAGGGGATCCACTGGACGACGAATTGCTCGGCTTTTGATAACAGCGTCGTGCCCAATTTTCTGGGGCGAACGCGTCGCTTCTGTGACAGGATGGTGCTGTTCGCGCACTGGTTGATGTACGCGTGATTGCGCACCCAGTAGTAGATTTGCTTCCTCTTTGACTCCCTGGTGCACCCTCAAGACCAGGGAAGAAGCGATCGAGCGTGTCTTCAACGCTGCTGTTTTTGCTTCTTGCGGCCATTGCCGCGTACCCACTGCCGACCGACTGACTTGTCAGTAATGGTTCTGACGGACAGGTATTCGTTCTGCCACCTTGAATAGCGTCAAGCGCTTGCATATTTCGTGCGTTTGCTGTTTTTTTTATGTTTCAATTTTGAATGTGCCTCAGATTTATCCGAAATAGAAGGATGTCTCATTATACAGACATCACCCCTATTAATACATGGAAAAACACCGCATTAGATATACCATTTCAGAGTTACTAGTATAAATGAAGGTAAAATAATATGCAGGTTGCCAATTTGAAAGTGTTGGAAGGAATGTCGGCAAGTGCACTATCAAATATCGCAATTGAAAGGATATTTGATTTGGACGATGTTTCAATAGCGGGCGATGTCTGTAAATTGTCAGAATTAACACAAATATTAGGGTATTCACACCCCATTTCCCTGAATTCATACCGTTTATCCATGTGCTTGATTGAGAAGGTCAGCGGCCTGTTCAAGAAAAAAAGTAACGGAGCTTACCCCTGCGGAGAATAATCTTCTTGTGGTCGACGGATGCCAAGCCATTGCAGGAATCGAGTGCATGCCTGAGCTACTTTAGAGCATTTTGTATTTACTGTTAAGACACTAGATTGATGTATTGTTAGCCACTAGAGAATATTTTTCTGCTCGTACAGAGCCGAAAACGTTTGGTTCAATTAGAATCCTACGAAAGAATCGTCGTGCCAGTTAATGGTCGTTTTGAGCTTTCAAACGGATGACTAGCCAGATTTTCTGAGCGACTCATCTTTTAACGTTATAAAAACTTTATGTTATAAAAAATAGGAAGTATAAAAAAAATATACCAAGTTAATCAAAAAATAAAAAAAATATACCTCAAGATTAAAAAATAAAAATAAGTACCAGGGATGTTTACTATACGTACGCTATACAAATGTTTGCATCTAATAGAATAATTTGCACATACATTTCTTCAATATAGCTACATCCTAGCACGAAGAAACGTACACACTTGTCTAAACATTTGCATGTCAGAGTATTTTACTGTATTTATAGCAAGGAAAACCCAGTATTGGATGAAAAACCTCTAATCGATATGCACTATGTAGTAGATATAATGAAGGATACAATCATACGTCCTTAATCGGACAGGTCCTGCGATTGTGACCAAAATTGTTGCACATTCCACATCTTCTGGTTTGGCGCTTTTCAATCTTCTCAGTAGCTTGTTGTGATGGGATCCGCCTCTTCTTCGGGCGCCCTCTTTTTTTCGTAATAGATAGAGCATTGCACACACCTCTTGTAAGGACATCTTTCAGCACAAGCGACAATATCTTATCTTCCGATCTCTCAGAATAGGCTGTTGCAAAAGTCGATGATTTCCAAGAATCGTGGAAGTACGTGACCATGCTGGGCAATTTTTCGGAGTGCATCAGTGCTAGTAGTGCATGAACGCAAGGTGATCC
Organism: Albugo laibachii; assembly: GCA_902706625.1. NCBI lineage: Eukaryota > Oomycota > Peronosporomycetes > Albuginales > Albuginaceae > Albugo > Albugo laibachii. The sequence goes on from CACSLJ010000154.1 coordinate 59,229, forward strand.
AACATCTTCGAAATAAC
>CACSLJ010000155.1:0-59219 GCA_902706625.1 Albugo laibachii
CCGCCGCAAAGAATACTCTCAAGACCTGCGCTTGCGCTGCGTTGCGATGTCCCACAGAGGACTTAGGGCAAACAAAATTGCCAGGGAACTCGAAATACCGGTCTCCTCCGTCAAAACTATTATTCGTGCCTATCGAAGACGTGGCCATACGTTTAGTGCACCACGCTCAGGTCACCCCCGCATCACCGATGAGCGAACCGACCGGCGCATCGTGCGCGCAGTAGAGAAGAACCGATTTGCAAGTGCTGTCGCCGCCGAGGTCTCCGATGAGATTGGCCGCCCCGTGATGGCCACGACAGTGCGCAACAGGCTCAAAGCCACCGGTCTCAATGGACGAAGCTCTCGCAAGAAACCCTACCTTTCAAAGGTACACAAGAGCAAGAGGCTGGCGTACGCCAAACGAATGTTGGCTGCTCTTCCTCGTGAGGAAGACTAGGCCAATGTCCTCTTTACGGACGAGTCATCCGTCCAGCTCAACGGCTCGACCGGTAAGATGTCCTTCTGGCGCCGGACGAGCGAAGCCTTTGCTGAGAAGTGCACAACAGCAACGCACAAGAACGTGCGCACGTCGCTCATGGTGTGGAGCTCGATCGCTTCCAATGGTGTCGGCACCATCCACTTCTGCGACCGCACAGTGAACGGAGAGTACTACCGCAAGCTTCTCCAGGAAGAAATCCCCACCACTCGGGCCCTCCTTGGTCTTCCAACTCCAACTCCCTTTGTGCAGGACAATGCACCAGCGCACCGAGCTAAGCTGACGAAGGACTGCGTGGACGAATTGCAACTAACGGACTTCATGCACCCGCCTCAAAGCCCTGATCTGAACCCCAGCAAGAATTTGTGGACGGTGATGAAGGCAGAGCTTCACAAGAATCCAGCTTCCTCTATTCACGATCTAGACGATGACTGCGAGAAACAGCAATGAAAGACGATCCTTCTTGTCCAAGTTTCAAGCAAAAATGAGAAAAAATCAACAAAGCACAGACGTAAAACGTGATTTTTCATTGGGGGGTGCTCACTTTCCGAACCCACTGTATGTCTTTAGTCCATTTTGTTGCTGGGTTGAAACGTCCTGCACTCCTCCAATAACTGGTGAAGAAAGACTAGTGTCAAAGTGTACAAGTGATCGGGCTAAAATACCCAACTCACTCTGAGGAAATTCTGATTGCGATCCCATTTTCCGCACGTGTCGAAGGAGATGAGTAGATAGAATGGTAGAAAATCATCGTCCACCTCTCGCGAAACGCTTCAATTTGCGTCTCGGGCGGACTGTATTCTGCATTGAATCCCAGCGTTGTAAGATGGTGCTGAAATCCAGTCGATGCGGTGACATGTTAATTCATGTAGCCATTGCAATATATATAACGATCTATTCTGTTAATGGACTGCTGCAAGCAAGCACTGAAAACACATTAATTTCTCCGTAGAGCTTAAACATCAATAATTACGCACGTACGGCGATAAATAGGCAACGAGGAAGGAACAGAATGTGCTCTTTTGTGTTGAATACTTTTGGTCTTTAGGCAAAATGGAAAGTGTATATTACTGTTCAGGTCCTTAGTTCACTGTTGGTTAATCTAAGACTTAATCTAAACTCTTCTTGAGCTAATGTTACAGACATTACTTACATTACCAATCCGTGATTAATCTTCTAACATGAACTTAAGATTACACGAGAGATTGCGTCCATAAGTGTTGCTTTTACATGTCGGCAACTACTTCTTTAACATTTTGGAGCCGACGACACGTGTGAACGTGTGAATGATATTAAGGTACTTCATACGTAATGGGTATTGCGTAGCACGCCTCAACCAGCTTTAGAACAAAGGCGATCTTTTCCTTCCGCACAGCGGATACAGTGACCACAAAATATTTTACTACAGCGGAGACGATGTTTAGTTGTTTCTGTAATGCATCGCACTGAAAAACTTTGTAAGGCGCAAGTGCATTTTCCAACGTTGATAAATCGTCTGAGTTTAGCTTAATGTCTTCCATTTTGCATTTCATACTAGCAAAGCATACCTTCCGTGTCGTTTCTCGGAAGGAAGGCTTCGTATTACAGCTATATAAATAGCCTGCATGTTGGCTGAAGCCAAATCACAGCGGGCATTCGCTTTTGAGAAACACCTCATCAGCTTGGTGGTTTTTGCGAACAAACAAAATGTCATGGAAAGACTCGGAGAGGTCAATGAGGATGTTCGTCAACGATTGCGAGTCTTGTCAGCCTTGGATGCAATAAGGAGCTCATTGTCATCCAGAAGCAAGAAATCTGACTCGCAGCTTGATCCCGTCCGTAAAAGATCAATCGGTACATCAAGTTTCTGTTCTCAATCATTTCTGTATACAGATCGCGCACGTGGAGCTCATATCAAGAGCACCAAAACATCTTCACTCGGCTGACAGCTTATATAGCGATGGCCATAAACTGATCGAGTTCGACATGGACAATTATCTGAGTGTACATCAAAGCTTCACTTTGAGCTCGACTTTATACATTTTTCCTGCAGGCGTCTTCCGGAAAATACCATATTTTGATGCTAAGTGGTGAGCATACTATCCATTATGTCAAATGATGATACTAGCGTAGATATATGGAAAGCTTCAGGAGACGTGTTCTTTTCCGGAGAGAGTAAGTATGAATCTGTCAGACGCTCTGATGGAGAGGTTCAAGCAACATTGTTGAATGTGTGGCACATAAGAGCTGTATCCCCTGCAGCATTAATTTGCACCTCAGCATTCGCATCCTTTGCACTTGTTGGTGGGTTTTTGACTTGCACGATTCGTTTCAGAATGAATGTTTGGTTGATATTTCAGCTGACTTGAAGCACGGAAAAATGCACCGCTGCATTCGTCACCCAATTGGCACAATTTTAAAAGAGGAGAATTTCATCTATCAGTGTGCGTAGAACGAGAATCTCCTTTCACGCATTACAACGTTGCACGCGATAGTGTTCTCGTGGGGGAGAGGCAGTCATGGCATCTTGGGAAATGGCACGACACAGTCTTCGACTACTCCTGAACCCGTCACTTTTTTTGACAAGATACACATACACAACGTGACCGCAGGATTTGAGCATGTGCTTGTGCTTACTGCCACTGGTACCGTGTATGGTTTCGGTGCTAATTCGCACGGACAATTGGGAATTGGTACGATACGCAATAACCTTTCCTAACAAAAGTCTATCACAAACGCCGTGAAGGAACATCACAGGATCAGCACACACCCGTGCGTATCTCTGAATTGACACGAGTCATAGAGATCACTGCTGGAGACTTTCATTCCCTCGCGATCGCAGCTGATGCAGACCTTATCCCTCAGGTGTTTTCGTGGGGATATGGTAAGAACGGGTAGGTTCGGTCGAAGCTTTGAGGTGCTTGCAGATTGGTCATCCTACCGTTTATGTAGTCGTTTGGGACACAATGACGTCAATGATCGTTTACACCCAACGCTTATCGACACGTTCTGTGACAAGGTCAGATATTAAATTGTGAGGCGACGATAATAATGGGAGGCTCTCTATCCAAATAGAAAATCGTCAGCATCAGTGCTGGAGGAGCACATAGTCTCGCTCGTTCAGGTAGTACATATCATGCAATTCTCCTTCATTCTACTCTTTTCATTTTAGCGGGGTCGCATGTTTGGTCTTGGGGCTGTGGAGCACATGGGCAGCTTGGTACTGTGTTGTATCGGAACATAACCCAGCCTTTTCTTATAATCCCTGACAGGGCATTACAATTCTTGGGATTGCCTCAAGCCTACGGCTGTGCGTGAATTAACAGGCGAAAAGGTCGAGTACATTGATGCTGGAGAACGACACTCGCTTGCATTGTCCGCGAAAGGAGAGCTCTGGTTATGGGGATTTGGCATTCCTCCGCAAAAGTGCCACAAGCAGAAATGTGATTGTGTCCACGCAACGTTTTACCCTCAAAAAATGAACACCAAGTCTTTTAAGATAAAGAGAGCACTCGCGGGAAGAGGACGAACTTTTGTGGGCACGAGGAAAGTTAATTAAAGGATGTGTTATCTCATTATGTCGTCTAGCTAATTTACAGACAAGAATTAGTCCCCCATTGAGTGCTTAGCTACAGTCAACTCTGGACAGCTAATTGAGTAATTAGATCATATGACTAGCCACATCTCGCTTCAGAAAAGGGCTTTGTATCGACAAGTATTGGCGCAATGGCAATCGATGCTGCTCTAGAGTAATCTGTAGCATCAAAAATGATTGGTCCTAATTTGACGTGAATAGTGCCCACTATTACTCGGAATGAGTTCCAAGCGCAAGCGAGGCGCTTTCGCGTCAAAACGGACTCTTAATGAGTTTGAAACACCGTCACAAGACGAACAGAAAGCATACAACAGCCTCGAGGAAAAAGTAGAGAACGAGTTCATTGCAGCATACCATGGCGTCACTGCGTTGTATAAATGGCTCGAAGTGAAACACATCCAGTCGCCGCTATTTCTACCACGAACGCTCCAATACCGTCAAAGACAAGCTGAAAAGCTAAAGAGCGCTGAGATTATATATATTTGCGACGATAGTCCGCTTTATCCTGGAGCAACGTTACGATCGTGGAAGCTAGAATTAAGCACTTACACACTGCACCTTCTCCGTAAGGAGTTCAAGAAAGTTGGCTTAAGGCTTGTCATGTATTCCAAAAATGTCAAGGACGAAGCTATTGGAAACTTTGAAATGCTTGCAACTTGCACGTTTCCAGGTACAAGGCAAATGATACCAAGGAATTAGATGTTAAGTATTTTTTTCAATTTAGTGCCACTAAATTGCGGTATCTCATTACCATCCAAATTCGTACAAAAAGCTTCTCGAAATGGGGTCATCGTACTGGTCATCCAATTGATTGAGCTTGATACAGCGACCGACAAAAAACCGAATGCTATGGTGTTCCAACGTCCTTCTACCACCACATTTGTACAGGAAGATGAAATCAATTCGTTCCACACAGACCGTAATCGCGTCCTGTGTGCGGGTCCAGTTGCTTTAGATCCCCGGCATCCTAGACGAAGCAATATTGCAGTAGAACTAAAATCGGTGACTCTGTCTACAGACAGTAAGCCTATGGAGGAACACTTGGCCATGTTCTTACACTTTCATGCATAGAAACAGATTCGTTATTGGTGAAATGCAAGTTTCTGATACTATGGGAGGCGATTGACAAAGCGAGTAAAACCAAGAAGCTATCAAACTTGTTGCACAAGAAAGAAAATTTGTGGAATGCCAACGATACATTCACAGCGATTCAATCACGAAAAAAAGCAGTCGAGCAAACAGTGAATGAGCCCGTACGTTGCCTAAAACCTGAAAGCGGTTGTACTCATTGATATCTCAGGTCTGGTTTCATTATCTTTTCGATAAAAATTTACGCCGGAGAAATGAATTTCGCAATGATCTTGTGTGTCCATGGTGCAACATGTTGACAGCAAGCTTACGCGGTCTCCTGACGCATTTAACGTGTTCTCATGATCGCCTCCACTTTAGTTTTGAAGTAATCCACCATTTAGGATTCAATGGCTACTTTAGTACTATTTGCTGAATAGATTGGCCATGATCTGACGCCCCATATCCACGTCAAGCGTCAGGAATATCAATTTCAGCACCCGCAAAAGCTACAGACAAAACCTGATGGCGATGAAAAAGTCCATCCATTCCAAAATTACTACAACTACATTGCACCAGAAAGATACAAACGATTTGGGTCTGCAAATCAGTCGACAAAATGCCTTCTCCCGCAACAAATGCAAATGCTGGAAGAATTGGAAGATTACAGGAAACAAGAACAGTCAAGCGAATTTCACGAGCAACTCAAAAAGCGACAATACTTTCATTCTCGTACGGGCGCAGTTGTATTGGATCATGAGAAAGACTATGATAGCGATGAAGACATTGATGAGTCTTGGATTATTACTCAGAGCGAAAAAGTAAGGCCGCATTGTGATGTATGAAACTCTTACCTTCTTACGTTCGTTCTGGTAGCTGTTGGATGAATTTGAGGATGTCTCGCTAGAAGAAAAAGAGTTTATGAAACGATGGAATCGCCACCTGAAGAAATATCGGTAGCGTCACGTGATCGGAGAGAGCTTTGCTCGCATTGATTATTTTCTACCTGACTGTAGCATTTTGGCGGATTTCATGGTGGCCTCGGCTTGCCGTTTGTTTGCGAAAGAAAATGCCTCCTGGTAAATCTGCATTGCTTTTGCTTGCATTTGTATGGGCTGATTTCTGTTCAGGCTGGTGGAAAATGGTCTGCGCTACCCATTCCTCTTGCATCTCTTTAACTTGTGGGACAACTCTCTACTGCACGCCCGCGCCATTTTGGAGTGTATGATCATCATGGACGACATTGCGGTTGGTACCATTTGTCAACTTTTTCTGAGCCTGATTGTGTGCATTGATTGATTTAGGAGAAGGAGAAAACAGGCGAGAGCCCGGAGGCTTCTGAGCATCCAATAAAAGAGTCAAAGAATTTGGACCTCGGGAACGGAGTAATCGATACGACACAGGACTAGTGCATGCTCAGGCAACTTGACTCGTGTCATGACAAATATCGCTTTTATTATTCATTATTCATTAATGGTCGGCAATTCTATCAGCGAATGAGATTGGAAAAGGCGTTCGGTGGCAGCATTTTCCTTGAATGAAGATAGATGCTCCTCCGATACATAATCAAAAGTCTTATTCATTTTTCGCCGAGAACAAGGGACTCCTCCACTGGTCTTTCTCGTTAGTGGCTGCAACCTATTTGGAAGCTCTGGAACTGCCTCAATCTGCTCTACTCGATCTGACTGTTGCTTCTTTGTTTGCATTGACCCAAATGAGTTACGACGGTTGATGAGAGGCGATCTATCTGCTCGATACGCTAAGAGCAGCGGCACCGAATTTGTTCTCAAAGGATGAGACAGCTCCTTTTGTTCTATCGACCACAATGAGTCATTCTCTTCTGACGGATCCATAACGTGCGTCCCACTTTCAGACATCGTTCCATATAACGTCAATGAGCGATTCCCATCTTTCGAAGGCGATGTAGACGAAACGTATTTGGAATCCAATACTGCCGAGTCAATGGAACTCGCAACTGTGTATAACATCGTATTTAGCATCAGAAATTGATTCAGCAACGGACGAAGTACGCACTTTCCGCACTCCATTGTATCTTGATGACAGCGCTTTGCCTGTGTGACGACAAAGTATAAAAATTCTTGAAGCTGAATTCTTCGTCGATCGCTTTGTTTATGTGCACCAATCAAGAACGAACGTAGGATACGAGCTCGTTTAGAGAATACATGGCCAAAGGATTGCGTTTGTATTGCGCCCAAGCAAGAACAACACGCTTCTCGTTGGCTTACTGCATTTCGAAGCGAAACAAACAAATCCTGAAACTCGTTGAAGCGTCGGTATACGGCCCATTGAACTTTATTATGAAACATATAAGAAACTTGGATCGGATACTGAGTTTTTGTATGCACGCGTTTCAAATGAGAGCTTGTCAGAACAATAGGAATTGATGTCTGTAAGTCGTAGCCAGATCGGAGCAAAAGACACGTTGTGGATATAGATTGCTCATTATTCTTCATCATGATGCGATGATCGATTTTGTGTGACGTGAAGGTGAGTTTTTTATTTTTGAAGCAAGTCGAAGATACACAATCGAGGAAAATTCAAGTTATTTCCTTATTGCACTCCCTAATCTTGATGCCATTACACAGCATAAATGTAATTGCACTGTCCCAGTGAGTGGTCGCGCGTGCCTCCAATCGATATCAATCGAAGGAGCCTTTCTCAGCTGCTCCGTTCGCCATCTTTCACATTCTGTGATCATGAGAGGCAGCGCTACAAAAGACATTTGCAATATGCCACTTTTGGATCCGGAACAGCTGTACGAACGCTTGCTTAGTAGAACTCGCATAGCGCTAAAGAAAAACAGTCCTTGAGCAGTCAGATTGCACTGTAAAATTGTGTCACAACAAATTTTAGCGATGAGCCGGGGCGATTCTTGTGTTGAATTACAAGTAATTGATTCGGATTTGTACCGTCGTGTTGAGACACGTAGATGGAAAGATTTTTATGAATGTCGCACATACCTGTTAAAAATGTGACAAATGACACACCTTTGACAGGTCGGCTTTGGAAAGTATGATGATTAGTATAGGAATGATGCGTTTGCATGCACAGTTTTCATTGGATTTATATCGATCGCTAGTAAATGGTTGTTAGAGCAAAAATGCAGCTAGCATCGGGATAGATTGCGCGTCGTCATGACTTGGCGTGTACTCATGCTCGACACATTGTAGATGTCTATCATCGGCGTGCGAAGACGTCAAGAGACTTGTGTCCATCACGCAAGTGGAGAATTTGGTTGCGTGATTCTGAGCTAACGCAATTTTTCCATGCATATCAAAAATCTCTGCCTTGAGCCGCGGGATTTCATAATGCATCATATACTGTTGGACGAGAGCTATCATAGATGCGACTTCAGATCCCTCTGAATATACCCGTTTTGAGCGAGTAAATGCTCGAAGAAATGCGACAATGTGCTCCTCCAAGTTGATGACACTGACGAATAGATCGCCCGCATTAAGCTGTGTCTCTCGCATACTTGATTTCAGCTGCTTTATTATTCTCCTCGCACATAAGATTTCTTGCCTCTTTTCTGTCTTAATGGCTGCGTACCGCTCATCGCCATCAAGCTGTGCCACTCTTTGAAAGATACCTGTGAATTGTGTGTGGTGCAATGTTCCATGCGATTCTCTCAAAGTCGAGCTGTGATCTTGAATGACTCGCGAGTAAAGTTTATTCAGATCGTTTACTGCACGGGAAATCCGCATTTGAGTCGCTGTTAACGAGTTCACAATTTCATTGTACCGCTCCTTTGTTGACTGTAGTTGCACAGCCACAGCTCTGGTTTCACCCAGCCAAACTGCTACGAGATTGTGTATCTGACCCAGAACTTGGCTGTGCTCGGAACTTCCCACCACAGATCCTTCACTGTGAGTGGCACTCGCATAAGTATCTCGAAGTTGCTCGACTTTTTGAAGAGTGCTGAATGAGGCTCTACTTTTGATATATGAGATAATCCATGGAAACAGCAGCAGATTCTCCTTGTTGAAGGCTTCCATAATGCACATGGCTAAGAAGTTTTCGGTCGAAATCACACTCATACCTGGAAAAGGTTTGACAATTTGACTCTTCGTTGAGAACTCACACGTCAAATGCGTCTCACGGCTGGGTTCTTGCTCGATACTGAGATCACTGTCCATAGCATCTCTGGGGTGCCAGTAATTGACATGATTTTGTTTGGATACAATATCGCTTCCATAAAGTTCATTACTCTCAATCTCGGTGGAGAAGGAATCTCTCAAGTCTTTGGGGAGCAAATGACCGACCACAGCTTGCAACCAATTTCTTTCCAAGACTGCATTTCTTACCAGGAGATGTTGTGCTTGAAATACTCCACGCTTCAATAATGCTTCATTGAGTAATCTCCAGCAAGTAAGTATCATTTCCTTTGTGCTTTGACTCAGCGTCCCAGTGGAACTATGATACATTTTCGCCATTTCGTTTTGGAAAAAGCTGTATTGATTGTCAAGGTCCGCATTCAATAACTCCGATCTTGCTTGTGTATTGATAGTGGAAGAGAGTCTAGCTACTTCTGCGGACAGCGTTTTTAGTGCGTGCCAATTCGACTTCATCTCATCTTCAATTTTCTCTTTACTTGTCGTCCAGGGCTGTGTGAGGCTGCTTGTAAGACCGCCACACGCTATCTCAAGCCTGGGCAAGCTACTTCTGAATACTTTGTCTCGGAGTTGACTAATGTCGGACTCGCAGTCGATTACGAAGTACTGCGACTGGAGCTGGTGCAGTGTTCTCAAATGTATACCCATCCCAATTTGCTTGTGCACAATAATGCCAATGTAATTTTCTAGCTTTAGCAGAAATTGGCTGACTCTTTCAGTTTCGAAGGGCAGTGCAACAGCAAACGTCTCCAGAGAAGTGTGGTCGGGAACATTACAACGCAGTGTTGGAAGTTGCGTTGACAGCGCTATCAGACAAAGTTTAGAGGATCGCCAACGCATGGTATCGTCTTTTTTGTGTCAATTTACGAATGGAAAGCAGAAGCTTCCAATTTGAAAATGAATGCTTCATGCAAGCAGAACAATGGATGGAGGTAGTGGTATGTCAGATGGAATGCTTAAGAACTCGATGGTATTCCAGACTGACTCAGGTGACTAAGAACGCAAGAATCCTAGCCGGAGACTTTGACCGCATCATAAAGGTGAGCAACAGTTACAGTCCGGAGATTAGCGTGATCGTGTGACCCATTCGAAAAAGAAATGGGAGGAGCTAAGTCGCATGATAGAAAATCCCGCGGAATGAGCTGTGAACGTGCAGAAGATACACTTTGAAGATGACGTGGCCACAAATGGATTTCGATGGAGCACACGCATGTTATTAGAGGTGAAGGTGAAGCCATCAAGCGTCTCTGTCTACTGCCTTATTCTACCGTTGTCAGCCGATACGTTATCATTCTATAAAATCAAACTGTCTCCCTGTGGATCGACTGCTTTCGTAGAACATTATCACGTGATAATCTGAGCTTGCATTGGCATTGCTACCCAAAAGTGTGCGACTTTGATGCCAGGTCCAGTATTCGGGATATTGAGTAAGACCAATTATATCGCATGTGATGACTGCAGTTATTCTCCGTAAATGACCAATCATACCACAGTCTAGATTATTGAAACCAATCACACTATCGCGTCGAACGCCACCATTCAATTTGTTATTTTATCAGATCGAATATGCCTTCTCCGTCTTTGTCACTCGAGGCGCAAGTGAAGCGTCAAGTGGAGTTTTATTTCTCAGACAGTAACTTTCGTCGAGACCGCTTCCTAAAGGAAGAGACCACAAAGCAACAAGATGGCTTCATACCGTTCTCAGTACTATTTACTTTCAAGAAATTGCAAGCACTTACCACCGATCCAGCAGTTTTACAGAAATCGATAGAGAATTCCGACTTATTGGAGATGAATGAAAGCAAAGACGCTCTCCGACGCAAGTCACCCCTTCCCGAAGTCGATGATTCCCCAGAACGAACACTTGTCTTTGTCGGTTTGGGCGCAGTGATGCCGACTATTGATGAAATTAAAAAGAGCTTTGAAAAGATGAAAGTGACTCCTTTGTATATTTCGAGAAACAATGCCTCTTTTGAGCGGTTTCGTAATGGAATGGTGCAAGTTGAATTCGAAACAAAAGGGCAAATGGAAGAGGTTGAGAAGAATGCCAAGGAAGTATCTATTCAGGGTTATCGACCACAAATGATGCAATTGGCGAAATACAAACTGCTTTCTCAAGACGATAAAAAAGAGTTTCAAAAGAATGTCGTTGCCATGTTGATTGCGAAACAAGTGCCAGTGAAGGAGAGATCAGAGATTATGGAAGCTTTATCGATCATTTGGACAAAAGATAACAAACTTCGACCACGAGTTAAATATATTCCAGAAACACAAGAGTTATATTTGATGTTTACACAAGTCGCAATGGCAAAGAGCTTTATGAAAATGTCGAAGGAAACTCCCATTGTCATTGATGAGACAAAACTCTCGTTCGAATTGGTTACTGACACAAAGACCATTTTGGCCCGCCCTCGGCCTCAACAACAACTATCAGGCAATAAGCGACAACGTGACGATGCGAATACCGATTTGGGTAAAACAATCTGCATCACAAACCTCGCTTCTGGTGTTCGCTTGGACGACATCAAGACCCTCTTGTCATCAGTGGTAGAAGAGAATCAAAGACCTCCCTATGTCACTTATACTGGCTTGAGCGATGCTTCTTTTGTGATCAAGAACACGGAGAAAGCAGTAGCAATGTACGAAAAGCTGTGTGCATTGAGCGATGAAGCCGTGACACTTCATGGCCAAAAAGCAGAATTTTCTCTGATGGACCCAAATGAGGAGCACACTGTCCAAGTCACGTACACGAATGGCTTATTAGTACACTTTGAAGGGATCAATGGTGATGGCATGTGTCGTGATGATATCAAGAAAAGCATCAATGAGGCACTCGGGCACGCGGACGAAGAAAAGCATCCGCCGTTAGCGTATATTCAGTACCAAACCGGAGACGCATCTGGTAATTTGCGTTTCACTTCTGCAGAAGCTGCGAATAAAGCTGTGAAGCTGATCACATCGGAAGGAGTACAAATCAATGAGAGCCAAACGCTCTCACAAGCTCGTTTACTGGATGGCGAAGATGAGAAAAAGTTTTGGGAAGAATTGCATGCATATAGACACAAACGATTCGCGGACTTGCACAAGAAGAAGAAGAACTTCAGAGATGGTAAATATAGAGGGCGCAAGTAAGCTTGGTCGAGAAAGCCATAGTTGCCAGTTTTCAGCGATAATACATTCTCAATTTTCGACTTGGACTCAATTGGCCAGAAAGGGAGATCTCTCTATCTCATGCAAGCTGGTAGAACTCTTCTGAATAGGAGGAAAGCCCAAGTCGACAAGAACATTTATCTGCTTGAAGGTCACAACTTGAGCCATGCTGGCTTCCTTGTCTTTTTGGCACTGCCTGGCTCATTCTTTGATTCTGCTTTGCCCGATGAGACCTTGTTCACAGGCGCGCTGGGATCTAAAAGGTACGAGAATATCGTCAATGCAAATCAACGGAGTTCGAGCGTTAACAACGAACCCAAAACAATTGATCTGGGATACTCTGGTTGGGTATCCATAGCTACGTCACTGGACGCAGTGTCTTCGATCTGGATGAGGATTTAGAAACAGAGCAGCAAAAGGTATGTCAGAGTACCAAAGCTTTACGGAGATAGAATCCTTTTTGCAGAGTGGATGCTGTCATAGCCTCAATGTTTTCCCACGATAAGTGTATCATCGCCGCCGGAACCAAATTGGCTTCAAGTAATGTATCCTCTGATCCAAGTCTTTGCCTTGTCGGTGTCGTAAACAGATAGAAGTTGGATTGTTCCGGTTGCATGTTGGGATCCAAACATTCCTGGATGTGCGTGATAAGGTCGTTCACAGTTTCAGCGGAATGGAAATGCGCCTGCAAAATGACTATACAACCAGCTTCAGTGCAGGTGTAATGGTACGGTCCGTCGCTGAGCCTTTACCTCTGTCAGGAAAGTGAACTCGGATCAAAGTCTTTGTGAAGATGCGTCTCTGCCGCATCGAATCCAATTCTCGCATTGCCCGTGTTCGAAAGTTCTACAGCTTTGCTATCAGTCCTTCATCCCATGCAAAGTAGAGTTATTATGGACCTGCTCTTTCTCCAACTTGTCTCGTCGAGCCTTTGAGCTTTGTATGATGATCTGTCTGTCACTTTGATCGGAACCAGCAGCTACGTTTGATCCGTTGAGTGGGCTGCAATGAGGCTTCATCAGAATAGTTGTGTTTCTAGCTATTTTTTCGGCTGATAAGACTTCTTCCTTCTTGGCCTGCAAAGTATTTAGGACTCTTTCCGTCATGCTTTCGCCTCGAGGTTGCGTCTACACACAAACTCAATACCGCTGCAAAGGGATTTCTGCAAGAACGAAACCTCGATGCGGATGATCTGCGACTTGTACACATCAAAAGTTATATCGGTAGCTTTCGAAGTGACCACTTTTGGACGACTCGAGGACTCGACATCCAAATCGTCCGCCTCCCCTTGCAGCAAGTCAAGTCCACGAATGACATTGCTCAGATCACTTTGGTCGAACGGTAGCTGAAGGATGCTAGCTTCATCATTGATCTCAAAGCCAAGTGAGCACAGAAATTCTATTCCTCCAGGATGTCTGCCAACATTCGAATGGAATCTCGCATTGGACAATCGTATGGATCGAAGCTTTTGATCATCTATTTCCAATCACAAATGAGAATCCAATTTGTCGATATGAGCTTTAAAACCTGGCTGAGAGAGGATATTGGTCACGATTTTCATCAAAGTGAGGATTGCTTCGCGTGGGACGATATCAAAGCAATTCTGTCGAAGTATACTCAACGATTCGGCCGGGTCGAAATTCTTGCGCTTCTCTTCATGCAACTTTTCGTTCTGGGCGGATGGGACCTTGAGCTCTTCGTTGCATTCAACGCTCCTTTCTGCAGTGTTGTCTTGCTCTACTAATTCCTCTTTACGATCGCAATGAATCGATCTCGCTGGTACTCCAATTGCCCGCTCAACTTTTGATTCCAATGCCTTCCCACTTTGAGTCTCTTTTGAATTTGACTTGGCGTCGCAAGGACGAACACGTAAGAGAGCAGATCCATTCGTAATTCCAAAATCTTCATAAAGACTCTCAATTTCGTGTCAAGTGATATAGAACGACGCACCTTGCAACGAGAAAGCTCCAAAGTCCTCTGGCTGTATCTCCTGTTGCATGAATTGTATTCCAAACTAGAAAGCAATGTCACATCAATCCAGCAAAAGCACAGGAAGCAATACTGTGTCTGGAGAAGGCAATAGCCCCATTTCCGTGAAAATTGCGTGAAAAGTATCATTTTTGTTGGCTGTTGTTGTTTTTCGTTTTCCATCTGCCAATTGTACACTTATGCGTATCACTCTTTCCGTCTTATCAGTTTTGGAAGTGGTATCGTTCTTTTTCAGTTCCAAAGTCGCCAAATTCGGGATCCCAGTCAAACGAAATGGCATCGATAAATCAATTGGACATTTTCGATAGAGGAGAAGAAATGATCGATTGGAGCCGTTTGTGATCGCAAATTGCTCCTTTGCTGCTTCCAACACCTGAATCTGATAAAGAAGCTCTCATCCCAAATCGAACCATCGCATTCTGCGAAGCACAACGCACCATAACTGTCGAAGAAGTGACCGCTATTGGCGTCAATTTTCCATCATATTCGATGCTCAGCGCCATTACAGTCTCAACGATTGGCGATTAATCAACATAACACGATATCATTGGTTACAAAGGTCTCCTTTGATTATTTAAGGCGATAACGAATGTATGGAAGATCGACATCCTCTCCTTCAGCGTCCGTAGCACAAATCTCCAGAATCAAATACTTTTGCTTTGGACTCAGCTCCTTCTTCGTCACAATCTCTGCCAACTTGGGGATTGGCGAAGCCATTCGCTCAGGAGATCGCGATTTGGCCGAATACATCGCATACAAAAGCGTCACGCCATAAGACACCATCGTCACCTCTCCTCCATACTCATTCTCAAAGTACTGCAGAAACTCTTTCAGTGTCGTATCTTTGCCATCAAACTCAATTCGATCCCACGATGTCCATTTGTACTCTTTGCCTTTCACGCGTGTCGTATTTGTCTTTGGTGCCACTGGCTCTGAGAAGGCAAACAGAGGTAAGGCGAGATTGATAAAGCCATTCTTGTAAGCTTCCAGAGGCTTTGTTTGCACGATCTTGTAAAGCTCGAAACAAACCAGACCAGTCACCAATGCGGTAGTCGTTGCGATAGCTGGAATGATTTTACCAGCGATAAGACGCGATTTGTACATATCGGCTTCAGGGATTCGATAACAACGCGCACGGAGATTGGAGGTTGCCACAATGACTCGCATGTGCTCATCGTCGTCTTTGTCGAAATCGATCGGAGCCAAACGATACCCATTCAATGAAGCAGGTTCTGGGATATCCTTCAAAATAGATAGACATTGCTCGTCTAAATCTCCAAGAGCGCGGCCATTGGCCTCATCGTTGAGCTCAGCATCGGAGGCTGCAATCTTGAGGCCATCTCGAGGAACAAATTGTGGCACGTGCACTTTTGAGATAGCTTGAATGAATTGCGAAGTATCAAAGTCAGCTTTGACTCCATACATTTTGGCTCGTGACGTTGCAACTGATACGATGAAATCCAAATGCAAAGGCTCCTTCACATCAAATTCAATCGGACATGGAGGACGCTTGGTTCCCGACCAGAAAGGTGCTCCTCCAGTAGTTAGCTATGCAACAAAAAGTCAGTGATCCGAAGGATCCAAGAGCTTGAAATACAAACCTGATCGAGTGGAAAGTTGTGCAAAAGCTGTTTGATTTGGTTTGTAAACATTTCTTCAAACTTGAATCGTGCCCAAGTGATGCAATCTTCAAAACACTTTGGACGACCTGTCGCTAAAGTGCTTCGAACTCCCTCGAGCGTTTCCAATTTCGTATTCTGTTGAGCTTCAAGTTGCTTGACAAAGTCGGGAACATCCAGATACTGATTCGCATTGACAGCACTTTGATTGAATTCACCCTCAAACCAATCGCGAGCCCATTGCAAAGTGTGTTCAATTGCATTGGGGAAATTCTTCAGAGTGCAAATCGGAATACTTTTCTCTGGTGGATCACGTGAAGCCCCGTAATTCTCAGTCTTGTGTGGAACAACGACCTGCGTGTTGCCTTGAGTCCCTAATGTTCCCGATTCAAGCATCGGCACCTCATAGAAGAGACAACGTTGATCCACATAAAGGCGAGCTTCCACGTTATCCAAAGCAGTGCAAACTCCAGAGAGCGATTCGAAAAACTCGTCATCGAAAACATCTTCAGTCTCCGGACCAACACGAGCCACATAACTCTTCACATTGATTTCCGGATTCATTTCCTTCACAGCCAAACCAGCAACTTGAGCCTTTGGTTGTTGTACGTCTTTCGATCGAAACAAAAACTGACGATTCAAGTTGGATTTCTCAATAGTGTCCATGTCAGTGATATGAATGGCAGCTGATTCTGAAGTGGAAAGACCCATCATGGCCCAATTCTTTAGCATCTCACATCCGATCGCTCCAGCACCCACTAAAAACATGTTGAGATTCTTAAGCCGCTTCTGCATTGCGTGGCCAAAGACTGCGATTTGCCCATCGTATCGCGATCCTTCCAACGTATAGTTGGAGGTATCGCCACTGAATGTCTCTTCTGGTAAGCTTTCGACGGCATCAAAGTAGAGAAATTGATGGATTGGTGTAAATTTCCCACTACAAGCTTTAAGTGCTTCTTGTCCGACAATTCCACCGACAAATGCTGCCATCGGTGAGATAACTCCACGAGCACCAAGCGCTAATGCCAGTAAGATTTTCTTTGATTCTGGCGTTTCTAAATGCTCAGCCGAGAATCTCTTCCCTTGAGCTGCCAGAGAATTCATTTCTGCTGCTATGGAATACATGGCTTCAGCATCTTGCATATTTCCGGGTTCAGGCAGCTTCTTGTGCTTTGATTCAAAAGCATGAAGAGCTTGGAAACCAATATGAAGCAATTCAGACCGATCGAATTTGGCGAAATCGGTGATGAGAAATTCTCCTGGCGACTGAAGAGCTTTCGAAAGTTTGTCGAATTTCATGACCACTGGATGCTTTACTTGAGTCACATAGCCACCTCGAACGTAGCTCGACGCCTCAAAACGCTCTTTGTCTTTCTCATCCTGGATATTTAATGTAAACGTATATGGCCCAGTCACAGTGACTTTGCATGGCTCACAGGCATTGAGGAAGTCCAGGCCGTTTATTTCACGAAATGTGACGTAATCCCCTGTTTCAAGTTGATGACGGTCATCATCGTTCACAGTAACCAAGGGCGGATCCGAGCCTAAAATGGACGAGATCAAGCAGCTAGAAGGCTGCTTCCCGTCTTTATCCGTAACGGTAAAGCTATCCCCAAAATCACAAAAAACAGAGCCGAAAACACCGCGGCCTTCCGTTGATAAAAATGCGATAGAATTTGCATGACAGAATTCATTGATACGACATGCTTCCTTCAAATCAGCATTCACAAGAATCACGACCTATCCATATAGAAGAGATATGAGACCCCACATCTATCCAAAGCAATAAAGAAAGCGTACATGATACTGGCTCAAGAATTCTTCAGTGATCTCGCCGCTGTGTGCATTTACTTTGACGTACGGATTGAGTTCTGCCAATTTGTTGACACACGCATGCGCTCGAGAGGTCCCAAAGCTTTCCTTGTTCAGATAAAATTGAGCTGCTAGATCCATGCTTGATGCCTGGATATCATCATGTACAGTCACGCTTTTGACTCCCGCCAAAATGATATTCTTGGCGATTTCCACACCAATTCCATCCAATCCAACGATAAGGATTCTGGCGGAGCCCATTTTGAGTTGTGCTTCACGACCCATAACGTACAGTTGTCGGCTGTACAGTCCTTCGTCGATCTTTGATGCATCTGCAGTGTTTTCAGTGACGTTGACCAGAGTGCGCAAACCATCAGCAGTTTTGCTGATATCACCGTTTGACACGCTCATACTTGTAATTTTCTAGTTAAATGGGTATGCATCAGACAGAGAATAGATGCAAACAAAGAAAGCATTTACCTCTGGAGCAATGAGGGAGAAAAAAAGAATAAAAAGTTGACCGCTGAAGATGGTATTATATCCAATCAGATTCGGGGTGTGACAGTTTATTAAAGATAGCCGGTCATGGTAAAACAGAGGTTGCGCTATGTACATTATCCAAAGATTACCAAATTAATTTATGCCGCATATTGGTTTATAGAGTACGTATTGGATACGACGACAAATTGAAAGTATCATCCATTGCTATGCTCAAATCTATCGGCAGATGTGCTTGCGTCAAGCGGTATTGTGTCAAAATAGAGTCTCAATAAGCTTTTTGGCAAATTCCTCGATTGCTATCGCCATAGTGACCGCTGCAGTATCTTCAAAAGTTCCAATAAGCTCGGGTACTTTACTGATCTTTAGACTGGAAGCATACACCAAGTAATCGACAATGCCCTGCTCAAATAAAACAATATCAGCTAAACGGATCGTATGCAAAGTGTACAATGAGTACAGTACATCGAAAGGCAAAGCGTTCTCTCGATCTAACGGAAAAGATACAGTTGTATGATGATGCCTGATGAAAGGAGCGTTGTGTCTGCTTACCGTATTCGTACTCCATGTTTGCGATCCCTTTCATGATCTGAGCGTTTCTATCATCGGATCCTCTCTACACCATCCGATGTGAGATAAAATCAATAGAATGAGGAAAAGCGCACTTTTGTTATCCTTCGACCACGTGCGATCCCTTCGCGAGCACTTATGGTCTCCATGTACGTCGTTCCATTTTGTAAATGCAGCGGATGATATGGCGGTGGATTAAAACGGAGAAAGCGACGTCCTATCGATGCCTTGAATATCTCTTCCACCTCGCTTTTGTGCTGTCCAGCTGAACAAATTTTGTCATCATTCCTCCTCCGTATCGCTTCTGTATCGCTGCAAAGCTTCTTCTCATATATATTTGTGATAGAAGGAATCCCGGAGCACGACATGATATACTCAAGTCGTCTTTTACGATCTCGAAGATCAGCGTTCATGGTAGTCGAAGTGCTCCGCTGAATCTAGCCAACCGATAAACACGCCTTACGTTTGAGATCTTTTCGATAGAAATACCTCCATAGAGAGAGGGTGCGTTAACTCTTGATTGTGGCAGATGCAGTGATCCTCAATGCAACGATTACATATATAACACGCATCTCCACTGAAGCAACCGCAATTGGGCTTGGAATTTGCTTCCGTCATCTCGAATTGACTATATCGTAAATAAATGATCATTGATAGTGATTTGTGTAAAAGTGGGATTCTCAAAAGTGAAGAAATGGAGAATATTAAACGCGGTAAATTGAAGCTGAAGCGAGGCAAATTGGCGAAAGTTACAGCCTCTAAAAAAGGATACAAGACGAAAAAGAATGATATTCAAGATTCTGTGATTGAAAAGTATGTGTATTGACTATATCTGATTAGAGAGTGGAGAGTTATCTGCATTCTTTTCACGCCAGTAATAAAGTTGGTAGCGATGATAGTGAGATCCAATACAAAGGGATGACACAAGCGCAGATAAAGCACGAAGAAATACAACGAAAGAGGGTTCGGAAGGAGTCGAATGCGATGTGAGAGTACCTTCGGACTTATGGGATCGTTTGTATAGGAAAATGACGAAATTAACAAGATTGCAAGCAAAACATATCGACAGAGAGTCGATGAGCTGAATCAGTATCTCGGCAGTCTTACGGAGCATCATGATATTCCCAGGGTACTCTCTTCTATCTTCTCAGGGAGAGAATGAGCTCATCATCGTTTCTTCTAGGTCTCTGCTGCAGGAAATGGCTAAGTGCCAAAGCGGGTGGATTGATATTCGACAAGAAATATTGCATTAGAATACATTATCTGTTCCGAGTCTGCTCGATTCAAATTTCAAACTACAGCACCAAATTGTACTTTTGAAGCACCTGATCTCCGACTCGGCCATCCCCTTATGCTGTGGGTCATGGTACTGGTCTTTCTTGACTAGCCATTTCTATTGATTTGATCACTCCATCGCGGTTGGCATTTTTCTCATCTGATGCTTTATCGCCAACGTATGAGAATATATTTTGTTTGGGATGCCAGCAAAGGTATTGCAGCATATTCTGTAGCTGTACAGAGCACACAATTTCGCTGGTTTCGGTCACTACGATTATGATGTTGGAATCTTCAGTGCCGATTGCAAGATAAATCCCATCATGATTGAAACGCACTGTCCGAATACTCGAGCTGGATTCGACAGATACTTGGTGAATAAACCAGATTGAGTTGCTCAGACATACCTCGTCACCGTGAAAGTTCGCATGCAATATAATTCTTGTAGATCCCACAAACTCACCAAGGAATCAATACTGCCGAGTGCCACATGTCTATGGAAGCGATCAATTATGACCAAAAGTACCCTCCAAAAAGATCTATCTTACTTTCCAGATGGATGAAAATCGAGACAAAAACAGCTTCCGGCATGAGCTGTGACCTACAACCACCAAAATGTAAGCATGTGCAATGAAATGAGTCATTTTTGCCATATCACCTTGTGCAAGTTTTCTAAGAACGGCTTTCCCTTCCCATCCGATGCTATCCTCATTATCTCAAACATCCCATAGCCAGTAGGATGCCCAGCCGCCACATAAAAGTGACCTGCTCGACTGAACTGAATCTCATTTACCTGCAACAACGATGAGTTTGGATCATAACAGCCTGTGATCAGCTACGGTCTCCAACCTCATACGGATTCACAACTCGCTGCACGACACGATACTTCTTGGTCTCAATCAGAGTCACACAATCGAGGTTGCTAACTGCAATGTACTTGCCATCGTGACTATACACGATATTCATCGCTTCGTTTTGAAGCGTGACAGTTTGCGCAATTTTACCCGTTTTGACATCCCAAACACGAACAGTTTTGTCGCTACTTGTACTTGAAACGCGATGAAGAGATGTCGGATCCCAAGCTAATGAAAGGATTGGATCGGTATGACCGCGAAATTCTATGACTCCTTTCTCTGAAAAATTTGTCCAAACACGAACTGATTTATCACTGGAGCCAGATGCTAGCATCGATCCATCAGCGTTGTACTCTAACGCGTATACTTTACGGGAATGGCCATATAATTCAGGCAATTGCTTCTGTGTCACGCTCGATTCGTCTTCTTCGGCGGTCATTGGTGTGGAGTTACAGTAAGTCGCCGCTTAAATACGACACGCGGACATGGATCTGCCCCCTATATAGGACACGTGGACAGTGTATCCGCTGAGGTACGACACGTAGAACACGTACATCGACGAGTAGATGCCAGCAATGTAAGCGTACATAAATTAGTTACTTGTACCCACTTTAAGTATAAAGCTACACTTTTTCTGCAACTGTTTACCATGAACAGGATACTGCCACGTGTAGATGCAGAAATTACTCTGGTAGCACACGTGTAGCAGCAGTATTTACTTACTCGTGACACGTGGACAAAGATATTCTAGAAGATTAGTATCGTCCAATACCTGTGAAATTTTCTTTAAAATAATAACATTCTCACTTTCGAAATTCCTGTGAGCCACAAATCTGGATTTCCAATGATCCTCAAGTCTCGCCCACGTGGCCTGCATTTGCGCCGTACTATCATATGTGCGCTTGTTGTAGCTCTCTGCGGCTTCATGCACTTTAGCGCGCACGCGGGTGTGCAAAGCGCAGAGACTCCATCTACTAACGACAACCTTGATGAAGCCTCCATTGGGGGAGAAAAGTTCGAATTCCAAGCTGAAATCTCTCGTCTGATGGACATTATTATCCACTCGCTCTACAAATCCAAAGAGATTTTCCTTCGAGAACTCATTTCCAACGCATCAGACGCACTCGACAAAATCCGCTTTTTGGCTCTATCGAACAGTAAAGCACTCGATGCAGCCAAGAACCTTGAAATTCGCATCAGCTATGACGCAGACGCCCAAACTCTCACGATACGGGACACTGGTGTCGGAATGACTCGAGAAGACATGATCAATAATCTCGGAACGGTTGCCAAGTCGGGTACTGCCAAGTTTATGGAGAATCTGCAGAAGGGGGACACCAACATGATTGGGCAATTCGGTGTGGGTTTCTATTCCGTGTACCTTGTGGCCGATCGCGTGCGATTCGCTTCCAAGAACAACGACGATGATCAGTACATGTGGATCTCCGATGCGAATGCTTCCTTTACCGTCGCCAAAGACCCTCGTGGTAACACTCTTGGTCGAGGATCAGAGATCACTCTTTTCTTGAAGAAGGATGCCAAAGAATTCTGCGACCAAGATCGTCTCAAATCGCTGATTTCACGCTACAGTGAATTCATCACGTTCCCGATTCTGATGAAAACTTCGACCGAAGAGTCTTACGAAGTCGATATTGAAGATGATACCGAAGAAACTGAGAAGAAGGATGAGAAAGATGAAAAGGATGAAGATAAATCGGACGAATTGGAAAGCAAAGATGAGGATGATAATGAAGACAAGGACAAGAAGAAAACACGCACTGAGAAACGAACCGTGTGGAACTGGACTCGTATCAACGATGTGCAAGCAATCTGGACTCGACCGGCAGAAGACATCTCGGATGAGGAATATGTCAAATTTTTCAAATCAATCAAAAAGACTGACAATGAACCACTGACTTGGATCCAATTCAAGGCTGAAGGCAAGGTGGAATTCAAGTCGATTCTTTACATTCCCAAGGATGCTCCTCACGATCTTTACCAAAAGTACGAGTCCACGTCGCCTGAAATCAAGCTCTACGTACGCAAAGTTCTGATCACTGACGACTACGATGAGTTCTTGCCTCGATACCTCAATTTTGTCGTCGGTGTTGTAGACTCGGACGATTTGCCAATCAATGTTTCTCGTGAGACTCTGCAAGAAAGTTTGATTCTGAAGATTATTCGCAAGAAACTGGTTCGCAAGGTTTTGGAGATGCTGCTCGATTTCGCTTCAGTTGAGGATGACGATGCTGAAGATGATGGGGAAGATGATGACGCCGGTCGTAAGAAGAAAGACATTAAAAGCGATGAAAACCCCGACTATATCAAATTCTGGGAAACTTTCGGAAAGAGCATCAAATTGGGTGTCATTCATGACAGTGTAAACCGCGGAAAACTCGCCAAACTTCTCCGATTCCAATCATCACAAAGTGACAAGAAATACATTTCTTTCGAACAATACGTATCCCGAATGAAGGAATGGCAAACCAGCATTTACTATTTATCCTGTGAAGAGGAGGATTCATGCACCAAATCACCTTTCTTGGAGAAAGCGGCGGCTAAAGGCGTCGAGGTCATTTTTATGAACGAGCCTCTTGACGAGTACCTTGTCGGTCACATTACAGACTTTGATGGTAAAAAACTACAATCTATCTCTAAGGAGAATGTCAAATTTGGCGACGAAGATCCAAAGGTCGTTGAAAAACGTGAGAAGATTTACTCTGAAAAGTTTGTTGGACTAACGGAAGCCCTGAAGAAGCTGTATGCGGGTGACATTTCCAAGGTGGTCGTTTCGCAGCGCGGAATGAGCTCACCAGCAGTTTTGGTTTCGTCCCAATGGGGATACTCTGCTAAAATGCAAAAGCTCATGAAGTCTCAGACGTTTGGAGACGGCAACCGAGGCCTCAACCCAATGTCCGGTACCAAATCCGCGATCATGGAAATAAATCCTCGCCATCCGATCGTCAGCCAGCTGGACGATTTGTTCAAATCCAACCCGGAAGACGATAAAGCCAAAAATCTCGCATGGTTGCTATTTGATACCGCGGTCGTGAATTCAGGATACGAAATGACTCACTCTGATCACTTTGCTTCTCGCGTGTACCGTGTCATGCAAGACAATTTGGGATTGAAGACATTGGACCTTGAACCCGAGATCGAAGTTTCCATTGATGATGAGCCATCAAGCGATGCGGAGACCGAAGAAACTGAAAACTTGGATGATGGCATTCCTGAAGACGAATCGGCGGACGAAGAGAACGAGAAGGATGAGCTCTAAGATTAAAGCCAGATGGAGAAATGGCTCCAGGCCTTTGCATAGAACAAGCTAAGATGCAATAAATTCACAATTTTTGCTAGCAATCTGTGTGTGTAATCTCCTTTCTACTGATTTAACGAGAACCCTCCACCAACGTACCGCGTTGTCGAAGCCAAGGCAAGCTGCCGCTGAGCTTGTGCTGGCTGCATTCGACCTGGTAATTGACACTTTTGTGGTAAGGTGGGTAAGCGATCCATTCCAGAAGCGCAATTTGTATTGTTATTATTGCTTTTCGTACGCCGTATTTTATCCTCCAGCTTCTTCTTGTAGTACTTGCGCTTGTACTCATTGATTTCATGAGAAAGACGTTCAATTTGAAATTTCAGCTCATTCTCCGTTGACTGAAACATATTCTGCTCACTCAATAGCATTTTCAATTGCTTCTCTTTATCACGAACGACTTGCTGGTACCAACTGAGCTGCTCGACAACTTCTGGGCCTGGTTGTCTGGCTAAAATCACTTTCAGCTCATTGTACAGTTTTTCTTTTTCTTGGATCATGAGGTCCTTTTCAACAACTTGTTCTGTTTTTTGGATTAATCGCTTTTGCAGTGTTTGTACTTTTTGTAAGAGTTCATACGTCGCGGGATCATTCCCCTCGAGTTTACGCCACCGATGTACATTCATTGGGTTCTCGAGCTCTTCGGATAAGGCTTTCACTTTTGTCTTCTCTTGGAGAAGTGCACGCTGTAAATGGAACACTTCACGCTTCAGATCGTCCCACTGCCCAACCTGATGTTTTGCAATGTGCAATTCTCGTTTCAGATCGGTGACCTTGAGCTTGAGCACACGAGTGTCTTGCATGCGTTCCTGATACTGCGCTTCACCTTTGCTTAATATTGATTGCTGAATTCGGAGCTTCTCATACAATAGCGATAGTTCGTCGTTGCGCCGAATCAACTGGGTGCCAAGAATATCGCGCTCATGTATGATTTGATCATACTCTTTACGTTGCTTGAGTGCTTCGTCATCCATACCTCTCATAACTGCCGACATCTTTTTCAGTTCGGCATCCTGATGATGAATGGTAGTCTCGTTGCTTGCTACCAGTGCGTGTAATCGGCCCAATTCATTTTTGAAAAGATCCTTCTCCTTTTCAACTTTACAATGCTGGAAATGCTCCTTCACGAGTACATCGTCTTTGGTCGCCACTTCCTCCTTCAATTGTTCAATCTGATGATTCAAAATTGTGAATTTGCGTTTCAGCTCACTGATTTCATCCCTTGAGTCATTGAGATTTTTGCTGCAATGATTTCGTTCTGAACGAACTTGCTCATACAATTGCTGTTGTTGTTTCAGCTTGCACTCCATCTCGAGCACCTTTTTCTGCGCTTCTTCTATTTGGAACAACTTGGCCTTGCCGTCTTCTTCACTTTGAGATAGTAATTTGCGTTGCTCTGTTGCCTCCATCTCGTATCTCTCTCGGCCTTTTTCGAGTTGATAGATAAGTTTTCGTTGCTTAGCTGCTTCACGCTTGAGACCTGCTAGTTCTTGGCGAAGACTCATCTCTATACGTTCGTTTGCCTGAATGTCATCGTGAGCTTGATTTGCCTTCGCTTCTGCTTTCTCGACATTTCTTCTTTCCATTTTTTTCTCACGTTCCAAACGGTCCATCTCAGCTTGCTGTTTCTCGTCGAGTACCTTTTCATTATCTAAATCCTTCTGCATGGAGCCTATCTGACTCTGCAATACGAGTTTAGTCGTGTGCTCGTGATCTAATCGTTCTTCCAGCTTTTGATAGATCCGTTTTTCTTTGTCAATTTTTCTCTCTGCCACAGATTTCTCCAGACGAATTCGATGGAGCTCAATTTGTTGCGACTTGATTTCTTTCTGCAATGATCGACGTTCGACTTCCAGCTGCATAGTCTTGTCACTTTGATCATTCAGCAAGTCTGCTAGCTTCTGAGATCGACTAAATAGAGACTCATAGTCTCGAACATATTTTTCCAAAGTCCCACGCGTTTCCTGAAGATCTTTTTCGAGTAATTGGATTTGGGATGTTTTACCGGCTAGTTCCTGATTCAGCTCGACCTGTTCCCCTACTTTCTTCTCATACTTTGCTCGGAATTCCTTCATCTCTTTCTCCATTCGCTCTTTTCGACGTTGATCACGTTCTTGATCCGCCTGAGAAACAGATTTGTCAATCAATCAGAGAATAAGGATCTCATATCACAGCTCACAATTTTGATTGCAAGTTGATCCTGTAGATTTTGCATTTCTTGTCTACTCCCCATCGCGGCTGCCTCGTTTTCAGATATCACTTTCATAAAATCTTGCAACTTGATCTGCTCTTTTTTCAAGCTTTCTTTGTACTCCCCATTGAGTTGTGATATCTCTTCTTTCGCGCGGATAGATTCTTTCAGCAGATTGTCTTTTCCGGTATTCAAACCTGCACCTTGATCGACCAGCCGACTCAAATTAGTAATCTCATCCTTTAATTGTTGTACAGTCTCTTTAGCTCGTAATTCCTTCTCATGAGAGGCGTCCACCATTTTCCAGGCTTTTTCCATTTCCTTCTTCAGTGAGGCAATACTGCTCTGATCTTCCTGAGAAAGTTTGATCGCAGTTTGTACTTTAGCAGCATTATTGATTATTTCAGCATTCAGCTCTCGACACTTTTTAATCAGCCTCTTTTCTTGAGAGCTAGCCCGTGTAAGCGCGTTATGTAGCTTCTCGTACTCGACCCGGAACCTTTCAAGACTCTTGTCACCCATCAATTCCGTCATGACTTCCTGGAAATCATTTTCCAATTGGTCCGGATCAAATACCTCCGCTTCTTTCAGGTTTACACTTCCCATCTCATTTTTACTCTTGATTGCATTATCCGATCCTTGTTCACCCGAACTCATTTCTCTCCAAAGCACCCACCAGCTTTCTCAGCTGAACAGATCAAAGACGCCTCGCTTATGTATATTTATATTCGTACGCTCCGCAGCTCTATTTATAATGCCGACGCATAGCAGCGGCGATGCGATGTAGACAAATTAAGGCAAGAAAAACGAATAGCGAGACAATTGACTTGCAAGTGCGCATGTATTACATTACATCCGCAAGCTCGCTGGACAGCCGGTCTTAAGATAAAGGCTTGAGTCACGCATCATATTGATTGCTTCATTCCGTCTCCTAAGATCTTGTTCGCCCTGTGGTGCAAAATTAACTTTACGGCTCACACAAATCAGCGACGAGCATCCTACAAAGCTCCTAATAATTCAATATCTAATATCTGATGCATTCATTTGGGCTTTGGCTACTTGGGCTTTGGCTACGGCATTTTGTGCTACAAATTTGTTCCTAAGTCGATAGAATATCACGTGCCCTTGGCCACAATTCAAAGTGCGCTTTCTTTCGAGATATTCACGCATCATAGTATGTAGCGCATGCATCCATTCATACTTTTGTCACACTTTGAGGACGATAACTCCAAATGTAGTGGAATCGCATTCAATGCCTGCCCTCATTACCGTCAACACCATCTAAAAGATAGTCGAGCTTCAAGTATTATTCCTTGATTCCTTTAAGGTGTCGCGATTCCTGTTTGTGTGCCCACATTATTTGGATATTCATGCAGCATGACCCATCGAAAAAATTCTTGGGATGAATGGGAAGATGAAACGGAAAACTTTGATACAGTAGAGCACTCATCTCCAATGTCGAGTGACATTTCACCAAAGGAGAATTACGAAGCTCATGAACACTCGGCTAATGAAGAGTTTGCCGGGTGGACTTGGGATACTGAAGCTATTCAGAACGAATTGGACACCTTGCTACAGTCATCGAACCGTGCAGATAAGAAGGAGATAAGTAGCGCATTTGGTCAGGCCGAAAGGGATACGGCATCGGATTATGTGCGCAGTATTATGCTGATGGAAGCAACTACTCTGACGGATTTGCAGCATATCAGGGAGGATCTCTACGCATGGAGATACCTTTCCTTAGTCTTGAACTGGCACTTGTTGCAAATGGACGAATGTATCAATAAAAAGGACGAAAGTAGAAGACACAAATTCACGTTGCTGGAATCTGAACTGCATGATTTCTTATCGACTTCCACGTTGCCGAATGATATGGATGAAGATATTCTGTCAAGGCACCGAGAGCTGCAAGAAGCACTTTCAACTAATAATTTAGTGGCCTACTCTGACATACTGAAGAAAATATTTGACCACAAGACATTGAAAATGAGCCACGAATGGTCTGATCGGGAAAAGCAGGTTGGGAATGAAAAGCACGAGTCGGGTGAATTATCATACCTAGAGAAAATCGACCTACTGCCCCGCATAAATGGGCAATTTGATCAGCTAACAGAGTCGGAACGTTTTCAAGACTCGAAAGATATTCAAAGGGATTCCATCCGGATAAATGGACAAATTGCGCTAGGCACACAGGGATATGATGCAATAGTCGATCAAATACAATGCGTTATCAAACGTCTGATAGAGATAACATCCCCGATTTTACCCGAAAGTATGGAAGCGAACACGACACTGATGGCACGCGAAATCCTTCATGCGTGCAATCGCACAGAGTCGGGAGGATTTTCATTTGAGATGTTATCAAGTTTCCTCACAAACCATACTACAAAACATGTTCTATGTCGCCCAGATTCAAGCAAAGCAGAACCGCTTTCAGTAGAAATCAAATTGGGAGGTTTCCGCTCACACATGGAAGAAGAAAATTTACTAAAGCAGTGCTCCTTCGGCGTTCATGTGATGTGTAGTGCTTTAACGCGTTACTCTATCTGCAGATCAGACGACCCGACTTGTACATTGCATTCCCTGGCTGCTACCTACAAACGGGAGCTTCTGTTTCCTTGCAAGCTCACGCCATTTTGTAAAGAGGACGTTTTTGCGCAAAGTGTTGCATCGGTTGAGCTGGAACTCTTCCACACATCATCGGGCTCAAGTGCAGGGTGATTCTTGTCAGTCGAAGAAAAAGTATCGGAGATAGCTTTATAGGATCTCCTTTGCATGTGACCAAATATAGCTCGAAGAAGTTTCGATTGTTATTAGCTCCGCATCAGAATAAGATCGATGAGACGTGGATGTGCTTTTGTATTAACAATTCCTTTTTACACTTCGGTTTCTGATGCAAATCACGATGCATCAGACATTGATTCGGTGTACTTATCTTCCATAATCAGAAGACGCTGCCTTTGACGAGGTCACACTCCATTCCACAGTCTATCCATTCGAAAATCTCACGCATTATGACAACTGTAGTAAAAATGGAGTCCACCAACGACGCAAATGGTCTCGCTGATCTGTCAGGAAGTGGCTTCTCCTATCCGGACAATTACGACTTGTTGATCGGCGACATGGACTTTGGGTCGAGCCACCTTTTTCCATCCACACCTGAAGCATTTTCCCGTTCACGTAATCATTCATTGTGCTGTGTTGCAACGGAGCCGTTGAGAATCGGAGAGAATAATGAAGCTGAGGCAAATACACACACGTCAAGCACTGGAGATGATTTCTTAGAGCCACTCGACTTGTCTCTGACCGATCTGTTTTCTATCCAAGATGAAGATTTGCACGGTTTGATAGGGGATTCTTTTGGTGACCATGACACAAATTCGTTATTCCCATTCGAAACATTTTCCGTCGACCCAAATCAAGACATCGTCAGTGGTCACAAAAGCCCCGACGACACGAGGGGAGCATCTCCGGTACCAAGATCATGTGACGACCACCACCATTACAATCACAGTGAATTGACTCCTGCACGCAAGGAATCATACACCTTTCTCAACAGCACGTCGGTGGCGGCAAAGTCACTGCAGGAGGCTCATTCGTCGATCCGTGATGCTTCTCAATTCATCAGGGTGACCGGGCAGAAACGATCAAGTCAAATCGCTGGAATGCATAATATACATAACGTAGCGGCCGGCCAGGTCTTCCCCATCGAAAACACTGTGAATCCATACTCTGTGATGCCGTTCATCCCGATTATGAACGCCCAACACATGCTTTCCACTCCCAACAGCATCCATCATGCCGATCAGCACGGATCTCTCGCGATATTCCCGTCGACAAACTCTCACACATTCTTCATTGATGCTGATTGTACCATACCGTGGACTGGAGGTGACATGAGTAGCTATCATATTCCTGTACCAGATAGCTCATTCCAGGATTTCGCGAATCATAATTTCGTTCCAGTTCACCGACGCGCAAAACAATGTGTCGTGGAAAATTGTACCCGTCGGGCCCAATCAAATAATCGATGCAAGACACACGGTGGAGGTGCTCGTTGCCAAATCGAAGGGTGTGATAAGAGCTCTCAAGGCGGTGGCCTTTGCCGGGCACACGGCGGTGGGAAGAAATGTGGGATTGTGGGATGTACCAAAGGAACACAGAGACTCGGATTGTGCTATTTACACGGTGGAATTCGTAGATGTATGAGTGCCGGCTGTAAGAAGAAAGATCGAGGTAATGGTTTTTGCATCTCACATGGTGGCGGACGCCGTTGTCAGGTTGCTGGATGCGTTCGATCAGTGCGTAAAGGGAACTACTGTCAGGCACACTATTCTCTGGACCACAGGATTAGTTGATTACATTCGGTGAAGGCTACATGTCATTACAGTTAGTTGTAACGGTAGCCTAATTGAGTAAGATAATAGTCAATATTAATTCCAAGTAAAATCAGAACCATCCATTAGTAGACGCATACTTTAACGGCTTGAATCTTGCACCATACGAGACCGCTCCGTTTATATGAATATCCTCTTCAAAAATACAGATACCGAACTGGCGAGGGAGGCTTTATGCTCGGTCAGATACTTCATAAGGTGCTTTCTCAGGACACCATACAGACACAAAGTCTTCTTCTCCGATTTGTACATTTGCAATGTTTTCGTAGTGTATACTCCACAGTATTCTTGGTGTCAGGGGGACAATTGCTCAAATAACGACTTGATGTGTTTCAGGCTGGTTTTTTTCAGGTGGCGTTCGCGCTCAATCTACGAGAGACGTTCCTTAGATGAAAATCTATGTGATAGAGGGATCCTTATATCATACCTGAGTGATGAGAACACGGAGATCACGGTCATTTTGCGCCAACTGCGTTCTGGCGGCTTGTAAGTGAGCAGTGAGCTGTTCTTTTCTGTCAGTCGTTTTTTTCAGTTGTCGTTGTAAATGCATGCAGTCATCTGATAATTTTTTTCGAGTGTCTTCCTCCTGTATTTTCCAATCGTCATGTACCTTTTGCATGCGGTGTGATTGCTCCTGTAATTGACGTCGCGTGATCTCCTTCTGTTCACTCAATAGCTCCTGTAGGGTGCATTTTTCTTTCTCGCTGCTGATCCGCAGAGTTTCGAGCTCGCTCTTCAACACCTCTGTCGCTTTTTTAGCTTCTAAAAACTTGGATCTTGATGCAGTAGATAGTTCTTCTGCTGACTGCAGCCTTGAAATAAGTTCCTGGCGTTCTTGTTTCAAATCAGTAATCCTGTGCCGGTAGTTATCGAGTTTTTGTATATGCTCATCGAGTGTCGACTCCAGCTCACTTATCTGGGCAAGTAGATACGATCTCTCTTTGTTGTTTTGGACTTCACCTTCGTCACTTTGTTGCCTGATATTATCGATCTGACGAGTTTGAGCAGTAATCATCACGTCTTTGATCTTGATTGTTGCTTCCCACTCATCTTGTTTTCTTTTCCAGTCTGATTCCATCTGCTCGTGCTGCTGCTTTGCCGATGACAGTAGTTGGTTGTTCTCATTTTCAAGTGAAACTACTTTGGCCTGCAAATCTCCGCACAATTCATGTGACTTTTTGACTTGATCCCGCTCCTGCTGAACAGTTGAGAGCTCACGTGTGATTTTTTCAATTTCCTGCTCGAACTTGTCAAATTGACTCGGTGTCTCTCTGTCCCCCAATCCTTTTCTAGTCGCAATCAATGATTTATCCTTTTCTATATGTGCTACTTTTCGTCGCCATCTTGCTTCTTTCTTCTCAGCCCGCTGTAGAGCCAAAGTTTGGACTTGATACTTGCTCGTTATGGATTCCAAACGTTTTGTCAATGCCTCTCTTTCATCTCTCCAAAGCTCAAACTCTTTGCGAAATTCAGATTCTGCAATGCTCAACTTCGTTTGGAGTTGGCTTTCAAACACCTGCATTTGCTGTGCAGCAAAGTTCTCATGCATATGCAAAAGATCTTGATTTTGCCTTCTTAGAGTATCGCATTCCTGATTCCTGACTTCCAGGAGCTGTACGAGATGTTCCGTGTCGGTCTGTTTTTTTGCAAGAAGAGTTTTGCTATGCACGAATCTCTGCTTCAAGGAATCGAAGCGGTGTCTCAAATTCAAAAGTTCCTCATCTTTTGCAGTTGAGAACTCTCCTACATGATTTGGTCTTGATTCAGCCGCAAATTCTTCCAGCCTTTTCTCCAGACGTGCCATCTCGTGTTGACTTCTCGAGAGCAGCATTTTGCAAGCCTCCAACTCATTGCAATGAGTTGTACAGCTGCCTTGAGTTTTCTCAGTAGCTCCAACTTGTCTCTGTTCGCTGTCGAATTCTTTGACCACTTTTGCAATTTCTTCTCGGACCGAAGCAAGAGTATTTACTGCTTCGCATTTGAGCTCGTCCATTAGTATCTTCATGTCAGTGTCTTTGGTGATAGAAGTCTCAATTTGTTTTTGTAATTGAATCTCCGCACTCATTTCTCCAAGTTTAATCTCAAGCTTTTGTACTTCATCACGAAGAGGTGTGATGACGGATTCAGCCTTTTGTAAACTGCTATTGACTCTGTCGACTTCACTCTCTAATTGCGAGATCCTTTTTTGTTGAATTCTTTCTTGACAAAGTAGCTGTTGCTGTCGATCTTTGGAAGCTTTTTCACTTTCCGAGTATTCACGCTCGAGTTCAAAAACCTGTTTCTTCATTTTCACAAGTTCTCTTTCGTAGTCAGCTTCTGTATTAGTTGCCACATCGGTTTTTGCGAGTTCTGATAACTTAACTTTTTCGACGTCCTTCGCAATGATCTGAGGCTTTGTTTCCGGTTGTACTTCTGGCAGTGATTGTGCAAGAAATATACTTTTTTGTTTTGCTCTTTTTGTGAACACTTGCTTAGAGTTCGAGTGTGGTCTCACAATCTCGGCCGACTTGGGTCTTGATGATTTGTCGTTGACTTCTGCGTTTTGTTTGCACTCGGACCACCTTTGCCTATATTCTCGCAAAATAGTACTATATCTCGGCATATGAAGGTTTTCCATTTCCTTGAATACTTCGCATTCTTCCTGATCTATCAATTGCAAGGAACGTGAAGTAGCAAGGATTGGAAGGGGATACTCTGGATCATCACAAATAGGATTCTCTTGCAATCGTAGATGCGAGAGATTCTGGTGTACACAGTGGCATTAGAATTTTAACACGTGCAAGTGTACCGCACCCTATATTGTGTTAGAGCTTGTAGATCACCATATGCCTGGATCGCATTGTTTCGTAGGTCTAGATGCACAAGATTTGGGAACTTGATTGGATTGATAAAGCCTCTGATATCTTCAATGCTGCGATAATATATTCATGATTTCCCGCATACAGAATGGATATGATAGACTTACTGATTATGCGCGAGTGCCAACTCTTCCAATGTGGGGATAATGGAAAGATGCTCTAAAGATGATATGTTGTTGGCAGAGAGATCCAGAATTCGCAGGTAGCGCAGGGTGCGGAGTGAGTCTATTGACTATCATATTCTGATGAAGATCAGCATACATATCCATCGTTTATCATACCTCAATGCAGTTATTCGAAGCACACAACTCGCTGATCCTTTGGTATTGTTCAATGCCATTCAAGTTCTTTAGATGATTGCCATGAAGATTCATTTGTTCAACATTTTCGGGATGCACTTCTGAGAACGTCGCAACATCCTCCACGGAACGTAGACCAACATGAATTAGACTAACGGCGCGCATGTGTAGAAATATACTCTAGATCATCACAAATAAGAATTTCTTGCAATCGTAAATGCGAGTTTCAAATCTGTGTACCGTACCCTACATTGTAAAAGAGCTCCTGCCATCCTTGAAGATTGATCGCCTTCTTGTCTGTCATATAGGTCGTGCCGTGATAGAAACAGGCGGTTAGACGCACTGCGATACGGATCATATGGCTGAGACGGCAGTATCCATTCTCAAGAACTGTTGATCCTTGTTCGAGATAATGCTTGCCATGTACTATCTGTTGCTGATACAGTCAAATCGAATTCTAAAATGC
Organism: Albugo laibachii; assembly: GCA_902706625.1. NCBI lineage: Eukaryota > Oomycota > Peronosporomycetes > Albuginales > Albuginaceae > Albugo > Albugo laibachii. The sequence continues at coordinate 34,545 of CACSLJ010000155.1, forward strand.
TATTTACTGTGTTATCTATGTCATCCTGATACAAAAGTCAAGGAACGGTGACTTTCTTACCGGAGTCTTGATGAAGATGCGGCCCGGTTCTTTGGATCGCTTTCGCTTTTTCGACTGCTGGTCTTTCATTTTCCCATAGAGCGGGTTTCGTGTTGGAATCGCAATGGAGGGAACGAATACTCCTGTACCCGTCGTATCGTAGCGCTTTAAGAGTGCCAGGGACATTTCGGAAGGCAGATTTGGTGTTGCCTGTGCAGTTTCGCAAGCAAAGGAAGCGACGAAGGGATGGTAATGACGTTCCAAAAGGCTCAAGTCCCAGCAAGCGCTCGAAAAAGGATTTGAAAAGTCTGGGTCGTCCACATCGGCTCGGTAATCCCCCGAAGCAACTCGATCCACTTCGCTTTCAAGCAATTGGTGAAGTTTTGAATAACGATTGAATAAACCTCTGATGGTAGCCAGTATCGCTAGTGTCTGATGTGGCGCGAGTGATAACGAGATTATCAGCATTCGTTTGATAAATGCGCCGACCCGATCGAATGTAAGTTCCTTTCGTCGTAGAAAGACAACGTTCATACACGACATAGCTACCGTTATAGAGTCATTTTTCTCATTCGAACATGCCACGTCGTATGCTAGCTTTCCAAATTGAAAATACAAGGCATCAATAAACTCTTTCTCGTCAACCATGAGCTCTTGTCCCGGACCCTGAAGTGCTTTGACTCCCATGAGAATCGCATGAAATGCCGAAACTGATGAGAGCTCGTCTTTCTGTAGTAGAGATTTCAGAAGGTTGAGTAGGTCGGTTAGAATGTCTAGATTGATCAGATTCCCAAACTTGCTCAGCCCTTCAAGAACGGGTGGAATGACTTGAGAATCATTAGATTGCTTCAATATCCGAAAATATATCAATACGATCTCGTGAAGGATATCTGCTTGTGTTTTAGATCGTTCTGCTGAGTCGACTACCGCCTCAGCTTCCTTGAGTCCCATTTTGATACTGTCACCCTGTTTTTTCAATTTGCGACGTTTCTTACGATCTGACTTGGCATGTTTGCGTGCATTTTCACCAGCTTCCATGGTCACATCGAGTGGTAGAACAAGTAGACTGTCAACAATGTTACGTTTGGTTCGATAATTTTGTCGCTTGATATATGCAGCAAAGTATTGTACGATTTTCAAAGAAACCTCGAATGTTTTATCAGCACAAAATACCGCTTTGAAAGCATCACAAGCCATAAGCCGTATACTTCCAGATGATGAATCAGCCAGAGGAATCAGAGTTCTTATGAGATCCACATGGAAGTTGAATGAGTACTTTGCTTTCAGCAACTCTGTGAGACACTTGACTGCCGTCTCGGTCAACGGGTTTTCGATTAGAAGATTGGACGTGAGGGCTTTGGGAGAGGGCATGGCCACATGTGAAGTGTTTTTCTCTTTGACTGTATGAATAACAAAGCTGGAACAGTACTTGAGGAAAGCCTGATAGCTCTGCAATAAGCTGATTTCCGAATCAAGTAGCGACTGTACTTTTTTCTTCAGTTGAGGTTTTCCTGCATTTCTCTCCGTGTCTGTTTCAGAGGGTGATCGAATGCGGTATTCGGGTAAAATATCCAGAAATATTGCAAGCTCCGACAGCATTGCGAGTTTGCGGATCATTAGATCTTGCTCTTGCAAAATACCATCGTGATGAAGCTCTTCTAATTTACTCCAGCGCTCAGGATGATCTTTTCGTTTCCGCAATGCTTCATCAGGATTTTCCAAGATGTTTTCACATAGTTCGGCAATTTGCACTTTTCGGGAAGCAATTCGACGATCCCGAAGAGCTTCTAGTTGGGCTGAAGAGTCTGCTGTAGTCGAGTTGATTTGGTCGCTCGGCACCTTTGTGACTTTTATAGAAGATTCGCCTACGCGCTGGTCTACCTTGTTTGTTTTTGTATCAGTGACATCGACTTTGAGCTTAGGCCGAGTCTCCTCATGAATAGGATTCTGCTCATGTTCCTTCATGTCTTGTATAAGCTGTCGGTTTGGTAAGACACTCCCATCTATCCAGTTCTTCAAGGGTAGCTTTTGCGTAAGTCTGTCTTCAAGCTGCTGAGGTTTTTTGTTCCATGCCGCTTGTCGCCTCTTTGACTCAATTTCTTCGAAAAAAACAGCTTCTGAATGTTTGACACGTTCAGACCTAGCTCAAGAGCAATGTCATCGGCAATCCATTCGCTTTTTTTTGCATAATACAGCACCTACCTCAAAGATTTTTCATCAAGCTGTAGCAGAAAAGAAGAAGCAGTTTTATTAGCTTCGAAATACGCAACGTCGTCATCGTTGATTTCGACTTCCTCAATTTCTGATGACACTGTTTCTCCTTTCTGGTTATTCTTCTTTTTCTGTCGTGCGACATTGGTATTACGCTTATCACGAGTCTTGCGAGAGCGTAAGATGCATTTGGCCTTGCGCTTCACGCCAATCATATTTGACCTCTTCTAGGCGGGTATTTGACCAATTACATAGGGCCATGCTGCCTTGTGTTTTAGAAGTGGTGATATCATTCATAGGCAACAAAAAACTCTTCACTAAGGTATGAGACCGGTTTATGGCCGGGATTCGTATATAGTGCAGGACACTTAAAACCAGCATGTTTTTGCCACTCCTAAAATTGCTGATATCTAATTGGATATACTATGTATGTAAAAAAATAGGGCTATCACCTAAAACAGCAATTCAGCTATCTCTCTACGCTCTCAGATTTTCTCTATCGATTTTTTTGATCGAGATATTATCATTCCGAGTCAGGCTACATTTTGCATTATAGTATGGGCATGTACAAATTGGCCACCTCTACAAATACATTATTGCTATACTGTAGTATAATTAAGGAAGCCGCTAAGACCACAGTCCAAACTGCTACGGCAACAGTCCAAACTACTGTACATAGGGTCACTAATATAATGACTACAGTAGTGTAACATCAAAAATAAACTTTTTCCTAACAGCTACTAATATAAATGTTTCTGGCATGAACGTCGAGCAGCAGGATAATGAGCGTTTTTCTGCGAGAGCGTCCATGGAGAATAATGTAAACATCAAAGCTGCTATAAAGGGCTATACAAGATACGAGATGGACGACAAGTTGTGCACTACAAATGTGATCGTGGAGGTGTTGGTCGAAATCGTCACGGGATTTCAGAAGAAGCCAGAATGCGATGGGGTAAAGGCAGCGTTCTTGTTGATTGTCCTTTCAAAGGAATCCGACGACAAGAAAATGGTAAAGCTTCGAGCCATATTATTAGCGTTTCCGGTACCAAATCTCATTCATAAAACTGTAGACAGCACTTGGTCTTTTACAGTAACCTGCAACGAGCATAACCACGAGCCTTCCACGTCCAAGAACGCTCATCCAACCCACACCGTATTTCAGAGAATCATCAGGAGGAAAAATCCTGGACTATTTCAGTATGTTCTGAAAGCCAGGCACATACAAACCACAATGCGAGAAAGAGATTCGCAATTAAACAATTCGAAGCGAAAGCTCTGGAATTTGAAACAGAAGCATGCAATTATGAAACTCGATGGACGGACTCCCATGGATAAATTGTATGCAGCATTCAAAGAATCTGGATTCGAGATAGATGTTCAGAAAGACATTGATGGAAACATCACACATCTGTTCTTTGCTCAACCGAAAAATGTGGAGCTTCTGCGGAACAACTGCGATGTACTACTGGTTGATTGCACGTACAAGTCAAGCAAGACGCGATTTTCCTTGCTCCACGTTGTTGGAAATACGATGCTCTATTCCACGTTCTCGGTAGCTTTTGCGTTCATGAAAAATGAGGATAACAACTCGCAAATCATTGCCATCAACTTTATCCGAAGATTGTTACAAGATAATCATCTTCCTAAAGTATTCGTCATTGATCGTGAGCTTGCTCTTATGGACGCTTTACAGATCACATTTCCTTCGGCATCCATATTACTTTGCATTTGGCATATTGAGAAGAATGTTGTCGCCAAATGCAAGCCTCAATTTGCTGGAAAGAACAATGAGGAGTGGAAAGCGTTCTCTGATGGCTGGAGAACTGTAATGTGCTATTTGCTGTTCAAGATCAGGTACTCCAGCTAATATCTACATCATTGTTTTGTAGGTGGCATACTCAAACACAATCGAGAAATTCGAAGAAAATTGGAAAGAATTTCAAACCATATGGAGCGTACGGTACGAAAACGCTGTGGAATATCTCGCCAAGACATGGATTGATCCCCACAAGGAAAAGTTTGCTCTGCCCTGAACGAATTTGATTCGGCATTTTGGACACAGAGTCACTCCACGCGGGCAAAGTGCTCATAAGGCTGTTAAAAATTCATTGGAAGTAGTGTGGAAAATCTTATTGGGTCCTGCGAACGCATTGTTCAGTCTATTAAAAGCTTTCAGATCGAATTTACCACAGAACTGGCAAAGCAACAAATGAAAATATTGCCTTTTGCGCATCCGACACCACATGGAGAAATGTTTCAGGACATCAACCGGAAGATCTCATACTACTCTCTTTGGAAAGTTTTTGAATAGGTGAAATTAATACTTCTCACATGCTCAGTTCGAAAACTCTGTTATATTTTGACACCTCGAAATAGCACGAGGGTCTTGTAACTTTCGACTAAAAGTCATGCTCTTTCACTTTCACCACTATCTGGGGAATCTCTTGCGAGCATCAGCTGCGACCGATCATCGCAGAAGGAAGGAGACTCAAACTAGGTGATTTCGACGCTCACTGGCACCTCAATCAGATCCGTTCAGCACAACTTCTCGTTGCAGACCACCCCGATAGTGCTTTACCAGACTTGCTTGAAAAGGTACGAGAAAAGTTCAGCAACTTCCCTCAACAACAGAAAGAGGCTTTTGTGGTCGAACTTCAACACTTATCGCAGGTATTTTTTGTGATTATATGCTTTCTCTGTATTACATCATATGTATTGTTAATTCCAACTAGCGAACACCACAAGCTCTCAAAGTACCGGAAGTTGCCCGGACAAAAGGAAGACCCAGCGGAACGCGTAGCTCCAACACGACACGACGAGACCCTTCTCGATTTAGGTACGTGGAGGGAACACTTTCAAGGAAGAGGAAGTTGCCAACGTGCGGATCTTGTCGACAAAACGGACACCGACGTACTTCTAGCGCATGTCCTTTCAATGCCCAAAAGGTCGAGCCTAATCCTTGAAGGGTAACGCAAGACAAGAATTTCTGAGCAAAAGGATCATTTCAATTTTCTTTATCCATCTAACCCTTACCTCAGTGTGTACCCCAAACCGCGACTTGAAAATATCTAATAATGACCAATCTGTGATCTTAGAAGACTACAGTAATTTTGGACTGTGGCCGTAGTAGTTTGGGCTGTGGCCTTAGCGGCTTCCTATAATTAATACACATTATTTAGAAATATAATAAAGCAATAGAAACGCTTGCTGATGACGGTAGCCAATCAGACCGTCTACTGCTAGACACTTACCGTTTATCTAAATAATCCATCAGATGCGCCCTTTTTCTCTAAAACAAAAGCGTCAAAAAGAACAGATTCGTCGCTTTCTCCCTGCTCTTAGAAACTCGTTATCGTTTGTGTTGATTGAGATATTAGCAATCAAAGCCAGGCAAAACTGTGCATTCAAAAAAAAATTTATTGACATGATTAACCAAAAATATATTTTATCTAAAATTTCAGGAGTTTGAGAAAAAATTAAGAACTAACTTTCAAAATAAAAGCTCTTTGTAAGGACAGCAGCCAATCATGACGTACCTGAAGTGAGGGTGTTTATTTATATGAATGCTGCTTGAGACGCGGCGATGCGATCGGTGCTTGCGTACAGCATACTGCACTGCTCTGCCAGTGAGTCCTATCCGGTAAACATCTATGCATCTCTGGGCTTTGCGTGCATGACGGTGGTTCTCATTGTGCTTAAATGTTGCACGATTATATCTTGGGAGTGAACGGCCACTATGAGTTTTTACCCAATCAAAATGCAGATTGTTAAATTAACACATTCTAACCAATCAATATCTTAATATTTACAGCGATCGAATTTGGCCGCCCAAAGAAACATATGATGGTTATAAGTGTCCTGCACCATACCTTAGCTGAAATTCATTGCTGGCTTCCTTTTCGGATTTTTTTGGTTCCCAAATAGCTCAAAAGGAATGGGAAGACCGTGGCTACCCGTTGTAGCAAACCGTATTCCTTAAAAACTAAATGAAAGAAAGTTATGGAACAGAGCAAAGAGGCAAAAATAGTGGATTTTTCAGTAATGGGTCAGTTTGTGGCCGTTAGCAAATCTAATACAAAACTCAATTGTATTACTCGATTTGTTACAACTATTCTTGAGTCATGATGCGATCAAGCATGTCAACTGTCTTGCACTTTCCTTCGCATTTCGTTGACGGCTTGGGCATGAAGAGTACCTCCGTACGGAGATCTTGTCGCACTGTGAGCCACACCGGGTTGCTTGGTACGCTTCCATTTTTAACACCTCCATCGGCGTATAATTCTCTACGTGCACGCATCGTGGGTGCTGAGATTGGCCAAAGACCAGTGTTGGCAAAGCCAGAAATCACATTATCTGTCTTGGCAAGCACACCAGTTTGCGACGCGCTCGATGCTAGTGAGATTGCCTGTTTCTTCGTCAAGCTCGACACATCTTCATCGATCATAAAGCGTTCCATGGAGCAACGCAGGCTGGTCTTGAAGGGCTTGAACACAAAGACAATTAAGGGATGCAAGATGTGTGTGGAGTTTGAAGGAAGAAGAAGTAGAATGATCTTCGTCTCGATCGCCTTCTCAACGATTCTCTTGCTGTAATGGCTCGCAGAGCCGTCGTAGATGAGCAGCAGTGGCCGAATGACGCTGCTGGGTACGCTTTCTGCAAAGTGCTCCAACCACTTGACGAAGATCGCTTGGTTCATGAACGCCTTCGGAGCGACAGCGACTATGGGAACAGGGACGGAGCACTCACTTAGGATGTCAAGTTCGAACGTTGGCCTGGAAGCAGGAAGAGTGGCGGTAGACACGATCCGGAGGCACTGACACAGGCGACTAGCGTCAGATGGAAGCTCATGTCGATGCACTTTGTCCAAACGTTCTTCGACCCACGCGCAGCGATGACTTTCCTTGACTTCGTCTTCTGACCAAATCCCGTCTCGTCCATATCATACACGCGGTCGTTGGTGAGTTTGCGCTTGATCGCGTGCTTAATCTGCTGATTCAGAAGATGATTGAGGTTCTATTGCCGGACTTGGTTGCGTGCGCGAGAAATCACTTGAGGGATCCTTAGTGAAAGCTTGGAGTGACGAGAAAAGAATCGTTTGACCCATCCGTCTCCCAGGAGACCAGCCGATCGCGCGGTGCTGTAAAGCACGCGGTACGCCTCGTTCGCTTTGCTGAGTACCATCTCACGCGTAACAGGGAGACCCTCTCGCTGCATCCCTACGATACACGTTTGGAGCTCGGCTTCAACTTATTGTGAAAGAATGGGCGGTGGTCCGGTTCTTTTGACTGTTACACCAGAGCGCTGTTGGGTAGCGTGGCGGCGGATCGTTCTTTCTAGAATTGTGGGAAACAACTCGCGAACGGTGTCACACGACATACCACGTTCACGAGAACCGATAGCCTTCGCGAGATCGTCTTGGCTGTAGACTTTTCTCCTCTTCATCGTGCGTCGTTGCAGTATGTGATCAACCTGCGTTTGACGCGTGTGGGCGGCCATGAACTGACCCGATTGTTTAACAGGCCAATCATATCGCTCCGAGTTGTCAGCTCTGGCATCTGATTGGCTATTGCCGATTATCGGCCAAAAACTGGTCGTCGGCCATATTCTGGCCTGATGCCTTAGTTACTTATGTACGTTTTGTGTTTATGAAGCCGTTTGAATTGTGGTCGAAGATATCTACTATGTTTATAGTTTCTCCTCACTTCGCAAGATCAGAATAGAGGCTAAAAGTAGGAGCTACATTACGCCCTTCGATGCTGTCGCGCACTGCAGTTTATCAAACGGAGAATCTAACGGAAAACAAGTTGAGGTAAGGGCGTGAATTAAACAACTCCCTATGCAGTAAATACTTCAATTGACAGTGATCCCAATCATACCTGATCTTTAACCGGCACGTGCTATTGTTACAAACTAGAGCATCCTCGTTTTCGTCTGACGAGGCAACTGCTACGAACTTGGCTATTTGCAACAAACTGCGCACGTACGATAATAAACTGGAAATAAAGCCAGTTTGGAAAAGTATAAGCCTTTAATGTTGCCCATCCTGTGTAGCTAAATAGCGATAGAGGGTGCGCTGGCCTTCGTGCACTCTGCGCGTTCTGCTTCCCGTTACCAGACAAAATTATCTCAAGTACCGCGAAGAATATGACGCTCAGCTTTTCTGCTGCTTTGAGGAATCATGCAAGCGGACAAACCCTGGACGAAAATCTTAATGTAGAAGGAAGTGCTCAGGAAAGTGACTCGTGCAATATAATGATCACATCGCTGGAGATTCACGCAATGAAAGCGGTCTTTGGAGCAGCTCACATCATGGAAGCACAATTGTCCGAGATGGATGGTTCGTACTGCTCCAAGGGCTCGAGAACATCTTGGGACTCATCAACTCCAAAATCTCGAAGTGGCCAGTACAAGATTCTCAAGAAAATGTATTGAATTGCGTCATTCAGGGTGGTTGTGTTGGCAGGTGAGCGAGACGGTGTCGAACGGGAAAAATTGGCCAGACGGAAACTGTTTATTTTTTAGAAGAATTATTCTCCTAGCCAGTCATTGATCCTAATTGCGAAGTGCGACTAGAAACCTAAAGCTTAATCTTAGGTCCTTTCAACACCCCTTCCTTTGTAGTTGCACTTGAATTTGTGTCATCTTCAACTTGCAGTGTCCAATTCCGTAACTGCCATAAATCTCTTAGCTGGAGAAACCTCGGTGTCAAAAACTCCTTTGTATGCAAGTCTGCCAGCATCTTCGAGGTATGTACATAGGTAGGTGCAATAATCCTTTTGTCCATGTATTGCCTGACATATTTAGTCGAACGTCGATATGTTTGACCTTAATTTAAGTAGCTTCATTAAAGAACTGACTGATAGCTGCCTGGTTATCCATCCATAATATCATTGGCTCCTTCACATTAATCTTTAATTCTTTGAACAATTCCCTTGCTCCGAGTAATTCTTGTGCTGCCTTTGATGCTGCCACAAACTCTGCTTCCATAGTCGATAATGAGACTGAGTGTTGCCTCTTGCATGATCAGCTCATTGGCATTCCATTCAAAAGGATTGCTGTATCTGATAAGCTATTCCTTGTATCATCATCCGCTGCATAGTTAGCATCTGAAAATGCTTCTAAAGTGACTTCTTGGGTCACGCTGGATATTTCTCCACCCAAATAAAACTTCAGATATTCATACCCTTGAGGTACTTCACCACTCTGATACCCAGTGCCCAATCTGCTGTTGTAGGTGCATGGGTACGTCTCGTCAACTTGTGCACTGCGTAACTGATGTCTGGACGAGTGCATCGCGCAAACCATACAAGGCTACCGGCCAAAGACTGAAATCACTTGATGGTCGGCTCCTTGACTGAATTCACCTCCAATTTCTCTGAAATCGATGCCGAAACATCACTGTAATCTTGGCCAATAGGCGTAAGAACTGAGTGCGCTTGATCTAAAACCACTTTCATATCAATTCGCATATGGACGGTTCCTGATCCAAAGAATATCCATCTTCTTCGCTATAGTGAACTCGCATACCCAAAAACTTGCTTACTGGTCCAAGATTCTTGATTGAAAGGCTTGAAAGGCTTTCAAATGTCGACTCGATTCTTGAAACAATCGTCCCTGTTACCAGTATATAATCCACATATACTCCCAAAACCGTAATTCCACTCGAGTCTTGGTCGTAATAGAAACATGAGTCTGTGAGGCTTTGCGTGAAACCTGCCTCGTTCAGCTTGTCATGCAAGAGTTGACTCCATAGTCGTCCTGCTTGCTTCAACCCATATAGACTCTTCTGTAGTCGAAGTACCACTTGTTCACTACTTCAAATCCCGAGTTCTTCCAGCTTGGTTGTCGATATTTCCATTCCTTGAGACATGCGCAAGTAAAAATCCAAGTTCTTTTGTCTGGTGCTTTCATGTACGCGTTAGGTACTTCACCGTTCCTCGCTGGTATACCTCAGGTACTTGCTAATGCTAGAAGGAGTTTTGCTGTCTTCAAATTCATGAATGCTGAAAAGGTCAAGTCGTAGTTGATTCCTAACACTTGTTCGTTTCCGCAAGCAACCATTCTTGCCTTGAATCGTTCCAGATTGCCGTCTGCGTCCGTTTATCGTTTGAGTACCCACTTCGTATGCAATGCTTTGATTTCATCGGTTCTTAGAACGATAGTCCATGTCTGACTTTCCTCCAGTGAGGCTAGTTCTGCGTCGGCAGCCTCCTTCCATTCGGCATGCTTTTCTGACTTCATTGCTTGTTTGTACGCCCTTGGGTACGGTTCAATCATCACTGAAATTATCTCCCGGGCTGGAATTTTCTTTCCCTGATTTCTGGTAACCATCTTTTTCCTTATACCTTCTTGGTGACATCTGGGCGTTTCCTTGTAGCAGTCGCAAATGATTCTCTTCCAGCTTTGGTATCCTCACGAGCTGCCATGTCTACAGATCCCATGTCCTTTTGATAAACTCTAGCATGTTCATTTGGTCCTTCCAACATCGCTTTCACATTCGTTACATGCTGAGTAACAATCACAGTATTTGTATTGGGTAAATATACCTTGTAGCCCTTGGTTTCATCGCATTTTCCAATAACAGCGCCTCTTTCGCTTGGTTTTGCGAGAGAGTTTTTTCCAGCTCGAATTCGAACCATACAAGGTGATCCGAATGCTACGACATCAACAAGACTTGTATCCTTCCCAGTGATTACCTTCAAAGGTGACTGCCTTCCTTTATTCGCCCTGGTTGGGCTTCTATTGAGGATATAGGTGACATATTCAGCTGCATCTACCCAAAAATATAACGCCAGAGAACTTCCAAATATCATAGACCACACTAGGTTCGTGATAGTCCTCTGCATTCGCTCAGCTTTTCCATTTGAGGCTTGATTTTCGGCCTCGCTGATCTGTCTTCGTACTTCCGCTTCTTTGCAGAATAGTTCGACATTCTTGTACTCTCCGCCGCCATCGGTGTGCAAAATATGAATCGTGCAACTAAATCGTTTATCGAAGTAAACTAAGAACTCTTGGAACTTCTTAGCTGCTGCTTCAGCCTTGGGCTTAGCCAAAAACACGCGATAGTAGTTCGATTTATAGTCGATGAAATTGACCAAATAGCGATTTCCTCGTCGATCTCGAGGAGTGATGGGCCTTTCAAGTCACACCATATGACTACACCAATTCGTTCCGTTGGTGAATTCTTGCCAGTACCTTTTCTAGACTATTTTTTTTCGTTTGCTTTCTTTCCGCGCAAGTAATACATGTTGGTCGTCGATGGTCATCAATATCGATCCCTGAGTCCGGGATTTTTGCTATCCGTTCAATAGTGTCGTAGTTGAGATGACCAAATCGTTGATGGAAATGTAAAAGACTTCCCGTCTGCTTGTCTGTTTTGTCTACGAAATCTATAGAAGCCAGTATATCCGTAACACTGGATACGCGCTCTCGGCCTTTTGTCTGGATAACGAGAACATTCTTGACCATTTTTTTTTTACTTCGAACACGATCGCACCGTCAGAAGTACGCTGGACAGCTCTCGATCCATCTGCTTGATACTTCAATTTGCATCCTTTCGCCTCCAGCTTTCCATACGAGACAATGTTCCAAGGTAGGTTTTTTGCATGTTGTACATCGTTCAAAAGAACATTTCTCTGCAAGCCGTTGACTGTTGCAATAATCTTCACCGATCCTGTCAATCCCATTTTCATTTCCTTTCCATTTGGAAGTATACAGCATTCGTTGCATTCCTTTCGAGCCTGTAGGTCGGCATTCGTCACGAGGTGCTTGCTGGATCCACTGTCTAAAATTCATACTTTCTCCGTCTCTTGTCCCCTGGAATCTTTGCTTCCAATCCCTAGAACGATGTCTTCATTGTTGGAGGAGTTCTTGTTCCGGCATTCTCTCTTCATATGTCCACTTTTTCCGCAACTGTAGCAATTTATTTCCTTCTTCGGCTTGGTTTCCCTGATTGCGCTGATTCGGTCTCGCATCCATCTTTTTGCTTCTCTTGGTGCGTTATTGATGCTATCTGAATCCATAAGCTGGGCAAAATGACACAATTCTTCGGCCTGCCTCCTTGTATCTTCTCTCATTGTGTTTACACGGGCCATCAGTGCTTGTTTGAACTCGGGATTTGCGTACTTGATTACGCTTTCCAGGAGCATATCGTCCTCTACACCGACTGCCTCACTGACTGCCGATAAAAATAAAAAGTGCTCATTCCACGAACGTCCAGACGAATTTTTTGCCGTAAAGGCCCTTGTTACCTGCGTCCTAGTGATGCTGAGTCGAAACACTTCGTTGATGCGATCCATCACTTCTTCAACGCTGGAGCACTGGGTCATCCACTGAGTAACTTGCTGCTCATAATACGTGAGCGCTCTCCCGCTGAGATGTCGTCCAAGGCAGTCGAGCTTCACCTCTTCACTCCAAATCCCGCCGGACGCTTGCTGTGCATGCGATAGTTGTCTCAAGAAACGATAACCCCACTGGGTAAATGGTGCTCCAAGTCCCGAGTATGTTTCCCTTCCGTCGAATGGCTGAATCGCGAGCTGCATATCCCTCGCTGCCGGAAATTGGATATGATTTGGCCCGTCCAGCGCATCGTTTTGCATGGCCTGGACAAAGCTTCTTCTCATCCCGCTTCCTTCCTTGATGCTGCACTGGTCTCGCAGCCAGGGATGACATTGTCAAACGCTGCCTTGGTTGATATGCCCAGTAAATACACTTTCGCCTTGTGCGGGTGGTTATGGTGTGGGCGACCCGACGCTTCGCTCGGTTTCGATTTTGTCCAGTCGATTTCCGAGTACTTCCAGAACCATCATCATTCGATCCACCTTCGACTCATCTGCTCCGTCGGATTCTTCTTTTGTCTTGGCTGATGGAATCTTGGTTGGGCTCATAACCTTTTGGCAGGTGAGCGAGACGGTGTCGAACAGGAAAAATTGTCCAAACGGAAACTGTCTATTTTTCAGAAAAATTACTCTCCTAGCCAGTCATTGATCCTAAGTGCGAAGTGCGACTAGAAACCTAGAGCCTGATCTTAGGTCCATTCAACAGGTTGACGAAGATATCGAACAGCAACTTGTGATGTAAGAAAATTGGAGAGTCGAGTGCTCTCGAGGCTTTTGAACGCCCTATGTCGAGTGTGTCGATATCAATTAAATTTATCTGTGGCGCGATCGAATTCTGCAAGCTTTTGCCCGACAAAAGATGACGATCTAGCGACTCTACAGAATTTTTATCAGCTCAAAGTGTACCAAAATTATCTTGGAATTGGCTTACAAGGATCTGAGCATTATGTCTTCTCTTTCTCCTTGCGTATATTTGCTCGTCTCGCACCAAGTAACTCCGCAGCTTTCCGGAAAGTGACGCAGGAGCTGCTGGAGATGACAACCTGCAAGCATCCGTCCTTATCCAATGCAGAGACTCCATCATTTTCTCAATTCCAGACTCAAGGTGCGGGGAGCAAATCATGCAGCTTCTTCAGCTTGCATTTCTCGAAATATTCAAATCCGAGTCCGAATCGAGCGACTCTTTCTACATTTTGCAATCGGAACTCTTCCATCCACTCTTTTGACTTGTCATTCCGTACGTGAAGAAATGAACTCTGTCGGCTCTCTTGGGATTATTAAACACATGCGGCCATTTGATCGCAGATGGCGGGCCGTTTGTTCTTTCAGCGATCCAACAAGCTGCCGAAACAGGCTATCCCAAGATGCAATTGATCGCATTCAAATGTCTTCGGCTCATTGTGGACGGCTAACTGGTCCCACTTCCGCAATTTTTTTCTTCCCGATTGCGTGGAATGTATCGGGCAATTCGCACGTTGCGCCAACAAAAAATGGAGTCCTAAACCTCTTTTATTAATATCTGAATACACCTCTGGTATCGGAAATATCAATTTTGAGAACTACTAGTCACGCAGATTTTTGCAGGATCTCCTTTTGATCCTTCTGTGCGAGCTCGATTTTCGGCCCGGTTCGTAAACAGCAGATGCGGATACCGGTATGCCCGCATCATGTTGATGGTCTTCTGAGTGTTTGAAGCGAGAAAAAAATGCCGTTTTCTTGTCAGATTATTGCCCATCGAGCGCATACAATCTACACACCAGTGAAATCTAAGCAGGATGTCAATCCTATCAGAGCTTTGAAGAGTTATTCTCTCGTTTTGTGTCTTATGTCAAGTGTATCTGATAAATAGAAATATAAATAGTAATATTATAGGGGAATTGTTATACAGCGCGCGCCATTGGTTTTGGTACACTTCCATTTTTTTAGATTTTTTCAGACTTTTTTTGAACGGCTTCACATATTTTCATTCGGAAAACTGTGTCGTTTAGCTCGATTTCGTGAGGCTTAATGACGTAATTTCCGTCCCAAATATTACGTGTTTCTGAAAAAAAGTGGAAAATACCAAAACAAGGTGGGTTGCGGTATGACGTATGCAATACGTAATAAACGTTCGCACACGTAATTGACACTCTAAAGTGTGCCGATTGTGTTGTAGCTAAGTTTGTTTTGGCGCGCAATCTTGCAGGAGCATGTGAGTGCATTTTGAAATCCTTAGACAGTCTGGCACGATGGGTAAAGCTACCGAGCTGACGACGGCCGAAAAAACATCATCTTGAGGCTTTGGAAGACCAAAACGAGCTACAGAAAGATCACAAAGCTGTAGGACGGGGAAAGAGCACTGTGGAGAGGGTTGTCAAGGCGTCTGGCACTCCAGTTCCTCCTTCCAAGTGCGGTGGCAGCGTCAAAATTGACTCGAGAACTAAGCGTTCGATCATCCGCAAGGTTTCAAGTGGAGCTGGAGGCACGAAAAAGGTTCGTAATGCGTTGCAATTGCCTGTGAGTGTTCGTACGGTACAGAGCTGCCTCGAGAATACGCCCTGGCTCAAGTTCAAGAAGCTGCGCCAGGGCCCTATGCTCAACCCCGGCACGTCCGAGCTCGACTTGATTGGGCGTACGAGAACTCTGATCTAGATGACTTCTGGTGGGCCAACGTGATGTTCAGTGATGAGAAGAAGTGGAACATGGATGGGCCTGATGGCTACAAGCAGTGCATCGACACCAGAGCAAAGCAATCGGTGCCAATTCGTCGACATTCTGGTGGTGGGTCAGTTATGATCTGGGGCGGCTTCTACGGAGACCGAAAGACGACGCTGGACTTCCTCGATGGTCGTGTCACCTCAGCCAAGTACATGGCTACTTTGAAAAATCATTTGCAACCTGCGTTCGACATCGGAAAAAAATTTTTTCAGCACGACAATGCGGCCCCACATGCAGCGCACCACACGAAAACCTGGCTCAAGGACCAAGGTTTCGACGTTACGACGTGGCCCGCGTGCTCACCCGACCTCAATCCAATAGAGAACTTCTGGGGATACATGAACCGCCACGTCTAGGCCAATGGACGCCAATTCCACTCGATCCAAGAGCTCAATAACGCCATCCAGCAGGTACGGGACCAGATCCTGGCTTCCTACATCCTCACGCTTGTCTACGCGATGCCGAAACGGGTTCAAATGGTAAAAATAGCCAACGGAAAGCATATTCCATATTATCAGCGCGTCAAACAGAGCAAAAGTACATTTAATACAAACGTTTCTGCGTGTCGTTCTTCCCTGTGTTATTCTTCATAACCCACCTTGTTTTGGTATTTTCCACTCTTCGTCAAAAATACGTCATGTTTGGAACGAAAATGACGCCATTCGACCCGCACAAAAACGAGCTAAACGACACAGTTTTCGGAATGAAAAATGCGAAGCCGTTCAAAAAAAATCTAAAAAAGGAAGTGTCCCAAAACCAATGGCACGCACTGTACTATGCAAACCAGGAAGATTTCGACGCATTTATGCAAATGTGGAACGTTCTTGTCTCTTCTTCAACGAAAAAAGATTTTAAGGACCAGCTTGCAAACTTCGTAGTTAGCCTCTCAGAGAAGTCGGAGGCTTTGAAATACGTTATGACAACTTGGCTCGTCTACAAGAAACAATTTGTGAAGGCATGGACTTTGGAGCATCCACATTTTGGAAATAAGTCTTCATCGCGCACGGAGGGAGCCCATGCATATGTGAAGAAGTTTCTTCAATTCTCTAAAGGTGACTTATTGTTGGTATTCAATAAACTGAATACCGCGCTCGATCACCAAATCAAAGGAGAGGTAAGTCAGATAAACATGGAGAAGATGCATCATTCGGTAAAGATTCCAGAGTATTTTTGCACCGGTATCCGGAAAAACTTCTTTGTTCGCCTTAAGGAAATGTCTCTACAGCATGGAAAACTCAAACAAGAACTTTGTCCATGCACGGGGATCTTCACGTTGGATATGGGGATTCCTTGGACACATAAGCTTGCGGCGATTATGAGGAATCGAGGTACACTGACTGCATACAACTTCCATCCACAATGGCAAATGGAATGGAATTCAACAAATGTGAGAGGAGTGAATCATTTCACTTTCAGAATCACTAATTTCTCTTGAACATGTCAGGGAGAGAGAAGGAATTTTGGTGGACAGTGGGAATTAATCCGAGCGCGCATCGAAATGCTTCCAGAAACAAAACAAGAGAAGGCGATATCGGATATCGAGAAGGTTCTCGATGGTCGGAGCACTACTGTACAATTGAAACCGCCGTTGGTGAACTTCCAATCCCGCGGAAGACTTTTCGGCGCCAAAAATCTCCCAAAAACAGTTTGAAGAGGGATGCGTCTTTATTCGAGCACAGAAAAGGCCGCCCAGGAAAACGGAGGTGTGGGAAATGTGGAGTAATAGGCCACAATAGGCGTAGCTGTCCTTCGGTTGATTGTTCTGGTGAGTCGCGTAGAAAAAGTACATTCCAATGAACTACATACTAATCGGATATGCTAGATGACACAGAAGCGATGATGGCGTTGGAAAACTCGAAAATAAAAACCGTTGAATTGGTGTCGGTGCTGGATACAGAATAGTCAGGTAGACCTGGAGGAAAATGTGCAGATCTAAGTTCTCCTTGATATAATTCTGGTTGATAATGCATATAGTAATGATAAAATGTCTATATAAACTCTTAAATGCGCTGATTGATCATCTCTTTCATACATTTGACTCATCCTGTCCGCATAAAATGGACGCACACTTTCTTGTGCTCCGAAATAACGTTTTCGCACGTACTTTGGATTTGAATGTAGTCTAATAGTGTAACATATTGCTTTTGATCGACGAGATCAAGTTGCAGAAAAAGACTTTCAAGTATTTTAAATAGCCATTGACGATCTTACAAAGAGATTTTAAAACTTCGAAAGAGCAAGTAGTCATGTAAAAGAAACAAGCTTTCGACGATCAGCAGCACGATAGACTGATTCATAATGGATCCTTGTGCAAAATATTGTCAAGTATTCCATCATTAACTTTGCTTGTTTGATCATGGGCGGAATACCCGACAACAAGAGAGTATTTTGTTACTAGTAATCGAATTGAGAATCTGATCTGCACATTCTTCTAAAGCAGAATTGTGATCTTCTTTTGCTTATTATAGACAAGTGGCTGTACGCGAACATTTTCACCATGCACTACTTCATTGCTGTAAACTATAGACATCTGTACATTGAATCAGTAGCTTTGCCCTCCATAATGGTGCCATGCTGGAGTTGCCATAGATTGAAAATGTGCTTGATCAAAAGCTTAAGATATCCGTTAATGTGACATCCAAGGTTGGAAATTGGAGTTAATACATACACCCTGTCTGGCTATCTTTATCAGCAAAACAAATCAACAAAGCAAAACAGGTCAACGAAGCAATTTTTGTTTTCCCTTTTTGGTACATACACAGTCATGAAATTTACCAAAGCTTCTACCCGTGTACCAAAGAAGTTTGGCCTTTATCCCAAAAGGCGTCTCAATTTTCGATTGAGTATCATGAGTTGGATGACTTCCAACATACACTCTAGCGTCGACTGAAGTTGAAGTATGGGTTAAAATGCGTGGAAGACAAGGGTTCATTCGCCGTTCAATTAGCAAAACATCAGGACATTTCGATTTATTATTTACTTCTTAATTAGTATGGTGCAAAGTGAAAGTAAAAATCTGCAACTCGGAAATGAAATAGAGACCATAGACGTCTTCAGTAGTCTTCGAAATCAATGCGACCACACAACGCTATTCTGACCAATAGAAACTCTTCAATCCCCATCCCCCAAAAGATTAGTTGTAAGAGACAATTTGTTAGGTTTTTTCGTGAAAACCTCGAAATGTGTGGCTCACACCAGTTCAGCAGAATGTTTCCTTGCCTTCGCCATCAATTTTAGTGTTACTCGTCATACTTAAGTGCGCGAGCAGCACACAAAAGCCTGCAGTGTGCAACGCCTCACAGCCACACAGCCACACAGCCACCAAGTAAGGATCAGACTCATGGGGTGCGGCCGCATCGGAGGCGCTGGAAGGCAGCCCATTGAGAACGCACGGACCTTCTTCACCCCGTCACACAAGCTTGAGGTGCTTAATATGCTCGAAACATGTGGAGATATTGTCACTGTAATGAAAGCATTTTATCCTGGGCTACAACCGAAAAGTTTTGAAAGTCGCAGAAAGCTCATTTACAAGTGGAGGAAGGGGGTCGAAGAGATCAGGCTACTGTGCAGCACGCCACGGCTCCCTCGCAAGAAGAAACAACGTAACCTGGGAACCGCAACAATCCTGCCAAGCAAATGTGAGCAGCAGATTCGGGCGTGGATCAATGACCTGCGCACTGAAGGGGTTCCGATTACAGCAACAATGCTGCAGCTCCAGGATCTCTAGATCGCAAAGGAGAGCAGCATCGACAATTTCAATGCAACCACGACATGGAAAAAGCTTTTCAAGCGATGTCACAGATTCAGCATTCGTGCCCGTACCGGACAAGATCAACAAACACCAGAAGAGTCCGATTCGTTATCAGTTCAATTCGGCGAGCTGGTAAAGCGCATAGCTAACGACCTCGGTGCCTCAAAAATATACAGCGCAGATCAAACTGGTATGTCCACTGTAAATATTGCTTCGATCATTTTTTTGGGCTTAACTGTTATATTCCTGCTAATTTCCTACAGCTTGTTTTTTCCCGAATATTTGCCGAAGCGGACACTCGCCAAAACTGGCAAAAAAAACTGTCTGGGTGAGATGCAGCGGAAAAGAAAAAGAGTGCGCAACGGTCATGCTGCTCGGCGATTCCAGTGGGGCTAAATACCCACCCACAGTGGTGTTCAAGGCAAAAAAGTCGAATTCAGCGGAGGTTGCAGAAGCGAATATCCAATAGAGGCAAGGGTTTGGACGAAAAGTGTGGAAAGAGGTCAGTGCTATTACCACTGCGACGGGGATGAGAATTTTCCGTAACGAATCAGCATGGTGGAACGAGTCTCTACATCTCCACTTTCTCCGGCACCACTTTGCGGAACGTTCCGACATGCAGCACGCAGTGCTGCTACTGTTGGACAATTTTTGCGGTCACTGGACGGCTAAAGTTCAGGCGTACGCGACAGAAATTAATGTGGAGCTACTAAAGGTCCCCCTCTATTTACCTCAGTATGTCAACCTGCAGATGTGAACTGGATCAAGCCATTCAAGGAAAAAATCCGAGCTCAGTGGATTGGTTTTTTGCGCCTTCAGCTCAGACAGAGAAGCGAGCAATCGAAATCGAGCGCACTCAAGATGAAGAGCCCTATAAGCGTGAACATCGCCGAGTGGATCTCTTTGACTTGGAGTGATTTGAGAGCTGAGACGATTAAACAAGGCTACCACTGCGCACTCATGAGCACTGGCAATCTGGAGGTCGCTGTGAGCGATCTGATTGACGAGCTCGAGCGCCTGTATATCGTGGACAACGAAATAAGAGAGATCGATTCCGATGACGACTTTGATCGTTAAATAAATACATCTATGCTGAGCTGGTGGCTTATCTTGTGTGGAAATGTGTCTTCTCCCTTCAGTGTTTCTTTGTTTAGGAGCAGCAGTACGATGCCACTTTGCTTCGATGAGCAGTAGCAAACCCGAGAGGCCACTTCAATGGTTGCTACTACAGGTGCGTATGTAGAGTGGTCCACATAACAGGAAATGAACCCCGATCGAGGTTAAATAGAACCTATTATAATTGATGTCCATAAAAGTACAGAGGATGGGTAGGGTCATGTACTTGGCTGTCTACAACAACTAATCAAAGCCGGTTACTTAATGGGAAAGAAGGGCGTGAGTACACGTCTTCAGTAGTAATCGAATTCAATGTGAGCACTCTTGCAATTACGGTAGTGGGACTGAATCTAGCGGAAAAAAGAGTAAACTTAACGGGAAAAAAGGTAGTGAATTCAACCAAAAAGGGCGTGAATATAACAATTCTCTTCTAATATGATATATTTTTGCTATCGATAGCCTTCGCAACATTCGGATATCGAAATATGCACACGATCAGGAGTTCAAAGTGGGACTTCCAGACGGAATGGTGCGATTGGATGCAAATTTTATGGATGAATGGATGGAATATTGTCGCTGGAGTCAACACAATGAATTTTACCAAGGTTATCTCGTGCGTATTCCACAACTCATGGCCGAGTTGTGCGCTTGCTTGATCTGATATATCTTTTTTTGTGTTGTAGTGATCCAGTTTCCTTCTTCCATGAAACGTCCCACTGCTGCTTTGAAAGCGATGCCTTCTTTGTTGACAAAGCAACTGGGGTTTGGCCTTCTTGGCGCTGCTGCAAGAAGCTGTTGCGGCCGTACTAAGTGGTTCTATAACCTTAGCAGCCATAATAGCCGATCATATACATTCTTCAGCCTCAAAATAGCGACATTCTATTCCTTCTTGAAGCATATTCTTCGCGTTGAGTGCAGGATTTATAGAGTAGCCACCACGAGTAATGCTGATTTGGTAGAATTTCTAGCTTGAATATTACGGACGCAGGTATCAGCGATTCACGGTGGAACAGCCACCATGATTGACTAGTAGCGGTATAGAATTAAGTAAGTTCAACACAAGGAAAACTATTGCGTTTTGTACTTAGTTGCTTATAGTGTCGGCAATATCCGCTGATTATTGAGAGAAACTTACGACAGACAGTGCAGTAAAGGACCTCAGCAAGAAAGAATACTGGTCCAGTCTATATGTGTGAGCAGCTGCATTCATAAGTACGTCTAATCCGATGGTGGTTCAGATAGTGCAGAAGTTCATACCGTACTTAGTTTATCGACGAGTACAATGTCTAAGATATAATAAAACATTAAACTAGGATCTAGTAGCACGCATCAAGTCGACATTTCACATCATACGAAGTAACTCTGCGACACCACCCGGTTCAATATGAACTCTATCTGACATCGTCTTTGGTACAAGCACACCAAAATGTTCTTTACCCAGTGGTATAAAGTTTCGAGGAATACATCTGACGGATCTCGCAATGGCAACGAAGCCCCATATAAACAACAGTTCTCTGTCGTTTTCCAGGTGACATTTCTTCAGATGCATCCCGTTTTCTGCTTCAACTATTTTCCGGCTTTTTCTGATAACAAAGCTTTAACTGCTGCTCAATTATTAGCATTATTAGCTACGCGTAAAGCTCGATTTTTGTTTAAGAATACGTGATAAATTTGCCTGCTACGGAGACTACAAGCGTTAGTTTTTTTTATAAAAGACTTCTTGGGATTCAAAATACCATGATGATGTTTAATAACAAAAAGAAGTTGCAATTCGGTGCATTCCTGATACGACATCCCAAATTTACCGAAGCTCGCTGGTGGTGTAAGCACTTGATTGATCATTAACGACGAATGCGTTGGAAATCAGTTCTTCTTCATCAGGTAAGTGTATGTTTTGCATTGATGACGCAGCGCCACAAATAATACGAGCGTCGAGTGTTTCAATGTCAGAACCAACAATTTTCATTGTGATTTAGAGCAATCGAAATCTGCTTTAGTCTGCGAAGAAAGCTTCTATCTCTTGTGCAGCTGAATCGAGATTTCCTCTTGAGATAGCTTTAAATAGAACTAATAAGCTCACGAGAAGAAAGTGATGCAATTTTTGGACCTGTAAATTGCGTAGAGTTGTTTGAGTCCATTGGATATAGAACGATGCTATGTACGCTGGACATGAACAGTTGCGGTTGTGTTTCCCTGACATACATACTGCAGAAGCTAACAATGAGTGTTGAGGGATAGCCATAAGGATGTAACATCCCACTCATTATGTCTTCGTGACCGATCCGACTGATTTTGTTGATATCGTATCTTTGAGTCACCAAATTTCTTTAGGAAAACCGATCGAAAAGGCCTTCAATACGCCTTCAATACGCCGAAGGATTTATGAGCCAAGAAAACCAAAAATATTTATCAAAGAAACGTCCGGATGTTTTTCTTGCTTTTTTTGATGGTGTAACTGTCACAAGTTTAATGGCCGAAAATGCTTTGTTGTGTGTCTGTGCGCGAAATGAATTGTCGACTACAAACATAATTGGCAGGTCGCACATCGAGTAATGAGAAACTAACGTGATTGACAGGGATCTTTGAGTAACCAGACGTTTCAATCGCCGGATGTTTGCATTTTCGAATTCCGGGAAATATGTTTGTCTCATTTGTGAGGAAGGTCAATAAAATAAGCCCCAGCTTGGGGCTGCGTTACGTGACATTAGGCACGGCCTGAGATACTGTATATTCTTTCACCTTGAATATTTGACTTTTTCTTTGGACATAGATATTGCCTCTTTCTCTATAATGAGACAGCCATTAATCCAGTACAGTTGTCCAATAAGTCACGGTCTGCTAGAACTTTGAGCTTTTATTTTCATAAATCCTTTGATTGAGAAGCGCGTTTTTGCCCACCTTGCGCGCAAATTACACAGATAGATGCGCAAGAACGTGGCTCTCCTCCTCCAAGTTCAGAGGCGGTAGAAACATCACCGAAATCACCCTATCAATGGCGGAAAAAAATGTTTGAGAGTACCGTAGTGTAAAAGATGACGGTCTGTACCCATTACACTTGGGCTTCGTATTTGATGATCGGCTCCTAAAGCCTGTCAGTACTTGTTGTGGCCACCTTTCTGCATCAAAACCGATTCTAGACGACCAGGGATAGACATCGTAAACTTGCGCCCAAGTGCCTTGTCAATACTATACCAAATCTTTACGAGTTTCTGTTTCAGATCTTCAACGCTGCTCGTCGGATTTTTGTGAAGCTCGCGCTTCATCACCGCCCAGATATCCTCGATGGGATTAAGATCTGGGCTCTGAGGCAGGTGACCCAGGTCGTCGAGACCGAGCTCTTTCACGACAGCTTTCGTTTCTTCCGCGCGGTGCGCAGGAGCTCCATCTTTAACAAACCACACTTTCTCAGGAAGAAGTAGCAACTCACGCGTGATCTCTATCTGCTCGTGAAGCAGGTTGCGATAGTACTAGCCGGTGATGGAATCGGTGAAAAAGTGCATCTTGCAAACGTCGTACGCTGATATCAAGCTCCACAACATGAGCGATTGGCGATGCGACCTGAAGGTTGGCACAGTGCACTTCTCGTGGAATGCTTCATTGGGTCTGCCCCACACTGAAACATTGCCTGAGTTACCGGGCAGCTGGATGCAAGCTTCATCAGTGTACAGGACGCTCTCCCAGTCCTTGGCGTCGACCAACTTGTTCATTACTTTCTTTGTGTTTGCGTGCCTCTTTGTCCTTCTTAAAGAACGGCTTCTTCCTAGCTGATATGCTATTTAATCCCGCCTTCTTGATGTGATTGAGAATGGTTCGAGGACGCACGGCGACATCTAAGCCCTCGTTCAACTGTGCGGCTAGAGCGGACGCACTAATGAAACGATTGCGCACAACTTCACGAACGATGGCCCGGTCGGTGATTGCTTTCGTTACTCGAGGACGTCCATTGCGACGGCCGTTGGCGCAGTGGTCGTGGTGTCAGTACCAGACGATGATGCCTTTGACTGTCGTGAAGGGTATCTCGAGGAGTTCGGAGTTCATTCCATTCGACATGCCTTGCTTCCACTTGTTAACGCAGAGCCGGCGAAGCTCGATAGGGTGTTCCTTACGCTTTTTCATAGCGTGAAGCTGGAGGTAAATCTTTGTGGGTATCCTCACTTCGTCAAGCAAACGAAAATCAAGTGTGATGGGTACAGACCGTCCCTTTTTACACTACGGTACTTTCAAACACTTTTTTCCGCCATTGATAGGGAGATTTCAGAGATGTTTCTACCGCCTCTGAACTTGGAGGAGGAGAGCCACGTTCTTGCGCATCTATCTGTGTAATTTGCGCGCAAAGTGGGCAAAAACGCGCTTCTCAATCAACGGGTTTATGAAAATAAAAAGATCGAAGTTCTGGCAGACCGTGACTTATTGGACCAACTGTACAGGTCTCCCTTGGTTAGTGAAATAGCAAATACGCATTGCTTTTTGAAGGCTACTAACTTGCGCGAATATTAGGGCAAAGATAAAAAAAACGTCTTTATT
>CACSLJ010000156.1:0-58685 GCA_902706625.1 Albugo laibachii
CGTTGTTGCGTGTGATGGAGCCCAGTCGGAGTTGATGACTTCCGGCCTCCTTCATTACAATCCGGTGTCAACCTAAGCACTACGGCATGCATTTGCGTTCGTTCCATGTTTGGTATGATAGACAATTCACAAAGCGCCACTGCCGAGATGAATTTCTAGTAGCCACATTTATGGATTTTACTGCACTTGATGAATCCCAAGACGAATTTTTCCGTATGCAAGTTGAAAACCAGATTCTATGTATCATTGGATGCGTTCATCGATCAAACATATAGAGAATCATAACCTCAAGGTCATCAAACGCAAGCTCGTGGGGCCTTGCTTTGTATAGAACGGAGTGTTCGTTTCGTAAGGAGTGTACTGCATCAGGTTTCGCTCACAAAATCACAGAGGTCCGGGAGTCGGTGATTAATGGCCGACAAAATATCAATGAATATCATGCTAGCCGGTTCTCTCACTGGCTTGGTTCCTTCCAATAGATGTTCAATCACGCCAGGCAATGCTTATAGGGTGTATACCACGTGATTCGATCATGATGCTACCGACCATTTTGTCGGTAAACTTTCGAAAGTAGGCATCAAGGATACTGGAAGATGTTTCGGGTAACTAGTATTCTCTATCGAGGTCAAACTAATAGAACGTGAGTTTCAGCATTGTAGCGTAAACTTTTCTTCCAAGTATATTGTAATCGTCAATGGTAACGTGAGGCATTATTTCTAACGACCTTGGATGATTAACGAATTGGAAGTTGCCACAACCCTGCTCCAACCTTCCGGTATGAATCTTGCGGGAAACAAAAGCACAGTCCATGAGCATCAGACTTGATCCTTCATTATTTCTTCGCCTGTATTGAAACTTTCACTGTTCGGCTTTTTTACTCGAAGACGCTGCTAAATGCGGGGTCTTGTTATCGACTGTTGTATACATACATCTCAAGTCGAGTAGAGTTGCTGCGTTCTTCCCCAGGCTTGCCTAATTGTGCTTGAGATAAGACTCAAATTGGTGACGCGCTTGGAAGCCAAATAGCCACAATGATTAATCGGGATGGAGCTTGCAACCGTAGAAGAATGGACTTTCGGTGGGAGCTGGAGACGCATCTTATGGTTTTACTGGCTTATGCTCGCTCCAGTAGCGATTACAAGCATTACGTCTTCACAGTGCTATGAAAATCCAGCAAGAGTCGCCTCAAGATCCGACAAGTGGTATTCGCGATCTTCTCTGACTATGCGTTGAGGCGTGCGTTGATGTGTGTGCTGATTCTCTTTCTTTTCTGCACGTGCCAACGTCGATTTGCAAGCGCTCATGCATCCGTCCCCATTGAGGCGTGTCACGACATGTTAGCTGACGGTTTGAATGGTGGTGCACGCGTATCGCAACTCTCTGCGCAAGGGAAACGTTAGTGCGAGTGGCTTTTTTTGCACGCGAACCTTTTCATAATCAGTATAAATACATTGTTTTTATTGTGATGACCCGTATTGTGAGAAGCGCCTGTAGCGTTACTTGTACATCCAAGACCATTATGCATTCACCAGCACAGTACCTGAATTAGTGGGTGCCTTCGAGCGGTGAGGTACCATGTTCTGGTTACGAGAACGTTTTTTGCTTAGATGTGTCGATTCGATTCCCACGGACAAGTGCTCTTTTGTGATGGTCGAAATGCTTTCCCTGTTTCCACATATGCGTCGAGTCCTTCAATTGATACACCACCCCACTAAATTACACGCTTTTCCAGCTGGTGTGCTGACAATGGACATAATGTGTTTATTCGTACAGCTATTGCTATAGACGTTTCTCAAAATACCGTTTCTCATATAAACTCCCATAAATACGACCTAACGGAGGGAAGGCGCAGCTTGTGGGCACCAGATTCGATTTTTATGCCTCCTTTGTGTTCTCAGCTCTCTCTGTATCATCTGAGTCAATTGTGATGGGTAACGCAATATGCCATTATCTTACCAGCGCTCAGGACAGATATCATCGCATTTGTCATTGTATATATGGCCAATCAGAGCAATCACCGAGATAAGATGGATGATTCGCAGTCACTTTCACCCGTCTTAGTTGCGCCTGATAGTAAAATCGAGATGTGATCGAGACATGTCGTTTTGATTGACATACGAGATCTTAAACATTGTGATTGTTGTCGCCCGACTCTATGACGTACTTCAAAATTAAATCAACTAATGAATGCTTGGGATGGGAATAAATTCAAAAAAAGCTCAATAGAGATAAATGGAAGTAGCTAACTCTTCAGATAGTAAAATACAGTAATCAAGCAAGAAGACAAGTCGACCAGGAAACTGATGAAAAGGTGAATCGAGTACATGGGTAGTACAGTACAAGCAGTTGCGGCGGTGTTCAGTGACAGTTGATATGGTTCAAAGCTATGTGAGCAGATGCAGCTCACTTATACCTGACGCTAACATGTCGTTGGTAACTGCCTCTATGAGTTTGATCACGAATATCTGTCTCTTATCATCCTTCGACGATGTTTGAATTCACTGGGTATGGTCCAGAGTTATTTTTGTGGTCAGCCAACTGGAAGTTGACAGTCTAGCTGCTGCTGACAGGCAAGGAGCAACTTTGTTTAGGCACTCCCGCACAAGCGTGATATACTTTGTCTTGGCAATATAATTTTCCGAAACCTTTCAGGCTGCATTCAGCTATACCACCCATAAGACATCCCCATCAAAGTGTGTGGCGATATTCGAGAACAGCCATCTCAGTGAGTGATGCACTAAATTTATGCCAATCTACGTAATAGCCCTCCCGAGCTGCTGTTCGTGCAGATCTTCTGAAATGTGCGGATTGATTATAAATTTGGGTGAAGTGGGTAATAATGTTCATTCCTCTGCACAACGCCATTCTGTTTTATATGGTGCGTAATTTTATCATCCGCTTCATTTGGCTCCATGCTGCAATGTTCCAGTATAGTCTCCTCTCTGTTTTGCACCATGTTGCAGCAGTCAAGTGCGAATAATTGCTGTGCTCATGTTGAATGCACCACACACTTAGCAGATATTTTGGATTAACTGGTGAACACATGTGCAAGAAAATTCGCCATTTTCATTGATCTTAAGAATAGAGAAAGACACTAAGGACCGATGACATGACTCAAAAGCTGTCGTGTTGAGCTTCTCCATGAGCATGAGCGGCCTTTACTTCTGCATCTAAGGAGCGTTTATACAAAAAGATATATAGGTGGAACTCAAGTCGAAATACATATTATTTCCATCTAATATTGTATGTCCCCCAGCAGTGGCTCTTGAGATATGACGACAAGCTTTAAGCGCCAACATTGGCACATGTGTTTTGCCACAATTGCACTCATCCCCCGAAGACAAGTTTAATGTGAGCAAGCTTCAAATCAGTATAAGCTGCCGGGTTGCCTCTACCACTCTATCTCAATCGGCATTGGCAGCAGTAATGAATTACCAGGACGATTACCCGGAAAGGGTTTGACGCATATTCGCATCCATCTCCTGCTTGAACTTCTTCTATCTGCAAATCCTTCCAGGGATGCAATGCGTTCGTAATGCTCCTCTGCAAACTAGGAGAAAAGATAGGTTCGACTGGTATTTGTGTACTCTATTGTTCTCTTGTGTGTAACTTTCGTTAGTTTAGCGAGGATGAAAACGACATTACAAAGGGGGCACACATGACGAGACTTTCTAGGTGATCCCACCATTGATCATCACGCGTAGCGGTGTCTTCTTCTTTGCGACGATAGTAGCAGCCTTTAACATGAATTGTCTCTTGCACCCGTTAAGCTTGCTTTCACTGCAAATCCGACGTGTACCGAGCGGCTATTTCATCACAAGAGTAGAACGGCATTACATGCGCAGCGCCTCAAGAGACTACAAAGGTTTATAAAGTATGGCCCAAGGTATCATATAGAGGCCCTCACTTCGTAAAATCATTTGGACGAACATTTCCACAGGTGCTGGAGTCCACTAAGAATCGCTATTGAAATGACCAGAATCAATCCCTTTGGTTGGCTATCATGCATGGATGAGTACACACTTCTGATGTGAGGGACAGAATCGCTTATCCTAATGACAAGTTTGCATTTGAGCATTCTTTTATGATAGCTATCTTCAGCACACAAACTCGTTCATCGACGACTACTTCCATTTCATCAGTAAATCTTAAGAAAGCTGTAGCAATTCCGTGGATAACAGGTAGGTATTCTAATTATTATATCATGGTGTTCTCTGACTTCAGATGTTCCGCTTGATAAATTCAATAAATTCTAAGTGAATGAGTCAAATACTTTGGCATGAGTGCGCGCATGACTTTGCTGTTAAAAGGCTATTCAATTTGAGCGATTGAGAAGGTGTCAGTCGGCAGTCTCTTGTGTGAATACAACAGCCTTTCATGTATGCCAGAAGAACGATAACAGTTTGATAAGTCAGAACTGCGATCAAACTGTGAAATATCTTATCGACCAGCGATAACTGTACTTTCAGTTTTCGAATTCGAAAATCAAACATTGCGTAACTGTGAAAATCTGACTGATAAAAAAAGAGATCAAATCTCTCAAAATAAATTAAATTAAATTGAAGTCAAAGATCTAAGATATTTATCACGCCCAAAACCGAAGGAGTACAATATCATTGCTAACTTCCGTCATCAAACTTCAAAAAAGAGCCGCCAGCCGTCACATCGAACCACAGTCCAACCTCAAAATATCCCGAAAATATGTCAAAGATATACGCAAGCGAGATTCTGGCCAAAAATCAAGCTTCCAAATAGTAAATCACCTCCAAACTATACTTTCTCTACCATATGTTGAAGTCGTCTCGTGCACTGACTGTGCAGGAAGAAGTCTAGCTTTTACGCGCTCGAAAGAGCTTGAAAGCGTAGGGCGTGTCACATTTCAACTGGGGTTACGTTCTATATTTAGCTCCAAACCTAATCCGCTAATCGACAAGCTCGTTACCGAGGGTAGGGCAGTAGTACCTTGATCACTCGCTTAAACTCCGAATAAGTACTTTTCTTTTTTCATATGGAAAAGAGAAAGAAAACAAACTGAAATATCCAAGACCTCTTCCTTGTTAGCGCAGCAACTAAAACGTTTGGTGTAAACCACAAGTCGAATTGTAATCTGCAGCTTCAAGTTCCTTCTATCAGCTAAATCTATATCGATCGTGCTATCGCATAAAAGCATCGTCGCCTTTATATTTGCACTCTATCGTTATATTTCTTTATTTCAGTGTTATCATCGAGAAGCGTAAAAGTCTTGTATCATACGTCATAGAATTTGATCCAGTGGAAATTCGCTAACAAGGGAGCTTGCAAAACTCGGCAAGGTGCCCGCTTTTGTTGCTATGTATTCCTCCTCGTCGTCCTCTTCCTCCACGACATTTACGTCGACTTTTTCGACGCTTAAATCCCTGGTACCCTCCCCAACGAGGTCGCTGGACGGCTTAACAACTCAAAGCAAGCAATCCTCTACACGTGCGGAAGATGAATGGTCCGAATTTCTATCTTCGAGTGTGGCAGCTTTGGCTGAGACGACAATGAATCGGATCAAAGAAGAGAATCCAGAACAAAGCGTTGTAGCAACGGAAGCAGGCGAATCCCAGTATCAATCGTCCTCGCCATCACTCAGTACGAGTCCCATTGAGAAGAAATCGAATACATCACATCGTGAGGGCGAATCATGGAAGATAGCTATGGAGCATCCTAAAGCTAGAATCAAGTCGGCCTCATCGCATAAACTTCGGTCATACTCGACGGGAGATTCTTTCTCAGTTTGCTCAGTTGGATCACCGGAATCGAGTCATTGGCGACCTCTTGGGCACCGTTCGATGAGAGCAGCAAAGTTTACAGATAATCAAATGAAAGAGAACGGATCTGCAGAGGACGAGATGCAAAATTCAGACACCGTGTTGCAAGGAAATATGACACATTTGAACAAAAGCTTGAAGAAGGAACGAGCTCGAACAGCGAGTTTCCGCGATATCGTTTCTTGTTTTGGGGAACACGATTCAGACACAAGACATTACAAGACGAACGATGATGGAAATCGAAGTGATGAGAAGAAGAGCTTACAGGAGCAATCGGAATCATTGCGATTGTGCTCGGATGAGCTTCAAAAAGTCGGACTTTCGATCTCATGTTCTCCACTGATGAAGAACGTGTCGAATGGCGTCGATGACGGAGATGGCAAGATGGTCGAAGATACGGGCAAGAAACAAGATGAGCAAACTGATGAAGAAAATTTAGACTCAATGTATGTCAAGTCTCCAGTTCTGAGGACTCGTCAAGATCCACAAACGTGGCAATTTCAAGGGGATGATCTGCACCATTCACCTCAGTCTGCGCGTTGTCGCGTTGCTTCCAGCGATGTAATGAGCTCATATGCCTCCGAGTACGTTTCTTACATTGCTTTTGCGCCAGTTTGTCTTACATTTTCATGCAGACATTTGCAAGAAACAACATCAAACCAAGTGGAAAATGGCGATGAAATCCGGTTTCGTAATCGGTAAGATCATCATGATCTCACTGACTACGGTTGTAGCTTATCGAAGCGATTATAGTTCTAAAGATTTGCGTGCAACTTCGGTCGATTTTACCTTACGGCCAGATGGTATCCTTCCACCACTTCCTCCGGTTGAAGAGCCACTTCATCGACTTCGGGCAAAATCGTTCTCGTTCTCTGCTTCTCAGAATCATTCTAGTGCTCATTCAGAGATGGAAGGGCGCGATTTGAGCTGGCCTGTTTACCCGAAACAATTCGGCTTACGTTCACGACATTCATCAAATGGCTTTTTCACGATGAAACCCGGCGTGATGCGTAGCACAGCTGCTCCTCCATCTCACTTGGGTCATCCAGTGCCACCACAACCGAATGTTGTCCATTCTGCTCATTTTCACGGAACAAAGGAACATGACCAACTCATTGTTGACATGAATGGTTTATCCATGCACACTTGTCAATCATCTGTACCGTTCCATCTTGGTCCTCCTTACCCTCAGGTACAATAAAATGCTGCAGGTAAATAACTTCCCATTTCATCTGCTTGGAAATTTGTAGTATGGCCCGCAAGGATCTTACCGTCGATGCTCGGGTGAAAGCTTTGCAGGGCTGGCGCACCCTGCGAATCGTAACCCACAGCCACCTCATCCACACAATGGAGCCAGGGGTTCCCGAGGTGCTGTCAACATCAACATGATGTATTATCAGTCGAATCAGCCAACTGAGATGCGGATATTTCCGGCTCCTCCTCCCCCAGCTGAGCCTCACGTCGCAATGATTGCCTCATCAGGCAATAATTACGATTGGGCACGTAGCTCTACAGAGGTTGTTCCCTCTCCACCGTTCCCACGAAGCTCCCAATTACCATTCAGTCGACCGTTTTCACCCCCTGAAGCTCATTATGAAGTTGAATTTAAGCGTGGTCGACAGGAAATGTTCTCAGGAGCTCGGAATTTTAACGCCGGAGACTATGTCAAAGTACGTAAGCGTGAATCTGAGCCAAGAAAGCGATCTTGAAATGTGCTGTTGTCAGGTTGAAGCGGATCGAGGCGAAGATATTGGTCGAATTGCCAGGCAAATTAGCGATTTGAAACCGGCTGGCGTGACAGAAGATGTCTTGGGGCTAAATAGAGATGATGCGCTTGGACCAGCTCGACATGAGGGATACTCCAAGCGGATTATCTGCCTTGCGACGCAGCGTGAAATTGAAATGTTGCTGGAACAGGTACTCTTACAGCGTGTATGCCATATGACCCCGCTCATCCTGTTATTAATAGCGTCGAGAAGAGAGTGAAGTTTTTGAAGTATGCAAAAGCAAAGTCCGTCAGCGTCTTCTCCCAATGAATGTGATTGATGCGGAATATCAATTTGATAGGCACAAGCTCACATTCTTTTTTGAGGCGGAGAGGTACGCGGACCTGAATTATGTCACTTCTATATGTTGATGAATGTGTGGGCGTAGACGTATCGACTTTCGAGAATTGGTGCGTGATCTGTTTGCGATTTATAAGACGCGCATTTGGCTCCAGCAAGTTATTTCGAATGGGAAAAAGCCGGGATGTCTGGAGGTGGAAATGTTGCGATAAGCTCCAGCTTGGACAGTTGGATAGATGGACGATAGATTTTATGGCAGAACCGTGATACATTGGATAAGTTAGAGCAACTCGGAATGATGCAAGTGGCTGCGCAGTGTAGCTTGTTGATAGCTTTTACTTTTGAATTGAAATAGATGATAGTTGGTGTGACATGGCTGGGCTGGAAGTTCTCCCGAATACGAAATTCGATGACGATTGCTGGGCTTTTCAAGTGCTGCTCGGTTTGCTCTTTGGGCTACGCAAAGTCAAAGAAAAAATCCACAAAATAGAGCCTAACCCATGACGATAGCAACACAATTTATCGCTGAGCTCCAGGCAATTGAAGTAACGCTATCCAACGAGGCTATGTTCACTGTGGTTGCCTTGGTTTCGTAATATCGAGTCCATTTGGAGGATCTCTCGGTGAGCTCCTACAAAGAGAAGAGCACTCGAGTAGGTCGATGCAACTGAATTGACTGTATTTGCGGCATTCGACATGATTATGATGCATTCTCTATTTCAGCATGCTGCAGTTTGTACTCATCCTTCCCCGCTATAACTTGTTCTCCCAGGAAGCGAATTATCACGCGATCATATAGCTTCTAAAGGTACTCTATCGCCTTATCTCAGAATGAATATCGGGGCACATGTTGTGATACAGCAGGCTTCCAGTAAAAGCAGCCCAGAGGTTGTGACGACGCAAATGATGTCCTAACTTGTTCCTTTGCTGCTCGTCATAGATATTATCTTCATTTTCTTGGTCTGGGAGTAGCAAGGAGATCAGCCTGATGGTATCCTCGAATGCATCTCATCTGAGGAATTCAACTGCAGAGATCTTTTGACTCGTGCACTGGGCCACAAACGTACTCAGAGTAGCTGGAGGACATGTTCTCCCTTAGAGAGAGCCCGCGTTTGACAAAAAGTCTGGCATGCGGATCTACAACGTTTGTTCAGTCCTGCAGGACGAACGGAGCTGGATTCATACTCCCGCAAATGGAGGTCGACGTAATGGTGAAGGACTGAGCATTTCGTAAGCGCGGTGGATATCGATCCCAGCAAAGCCAGAAGTCGAGACCTAGCTCTTCTTGTATCAAAATATGTGCAAAAATCGGAATCGAGGTACAGATCGAATCGGGTGAAGAAACTATCAGCTCCAGTCTGGACACTGACAGATTTCAGGAGTTAGTTGCGCTCACGATGGAGCAGATTGAGAGCTTACCGTTCACATGAAGGCCAGTCACGAACGTTCCTCGATCTATCGCCTGTTCGATCTCTAGAGAGACGTCAAAAGCTTCAGATCCTGCAGCTATGAGGTCCAAGTGAGAAACAATTACTCCTCGAAAGAACGACTGGAACCTCTTATCAATACTGTGTCAAATCTTTGGAACATTTTCGTCACGTGGTGATCTCACAACCTGAATTTTCCCGTCCTGGCAGCCACTCATGCGTGCCAGAGCTCTCATCCTTACTTGTTTCACTCCGACTCTACCGATTGCGAGCAATCCGCCCGGTAGTATTGCGATGCCTGTTGGCTCTTTCTCTAGGAATTTTTCACAGGATTGTCTTGTTTCGATAGATCAAAAAGGATACCAAAGTCTCTCTGAAGCCTACGGATCCGTTGTGATTGAGTTCGAACATCATAAGGTTGTTGTTAGCGATCAAAATCAGCCACCCCATGTGCCAATTAAGCCCGATGGGAACCTTTGTCATTTTCTGGATCGCTCGTTCATCATAAAAGACAAAATGTAGCGCGGAGGCGTTGCGAGAAAGTGTCAAGTAGGAGCTATTTGGAGATGGGCTTCTCGCAATGCTTGTCAAGGTCTGAATGGAGAGAGCATCAAACTCAGCTGGATGACTTGCTGCAATCTCCGACTCTCAATACTCATGGTTGATTTCTTGACAGCTTTCTTTGATGCAATTAATGAAACTCAAATACCGACTCCTTTCTTTCATACTTCCAAACTACACATTCGCCAACATGCAAAGAATCGATCGCTGCGATCCATTGACGCACAGCATGAATTACGACTGCAACAACCTACTATGGTTGTCACTTTTCTCACAGGTCAAGTACGATATCATGTCCACCAGCTCCACACAAGCCGTTGGGGGCAAGCTTGAAGCCATGTATGTCCTTTCAGGATCCACGATTCCTCTCCATTCGCATACCCCCCATTAACCGCTCACTTCATCTAATCGGTAATACCTCTAATAAACCGTATTTGATCTGAAGTCTCTTCCATCCAAAATGCATCATGGGAGCGCTTCGCTATCCAACACCGCAAAATCCATGGAAAAAGGCGATCCATTCACATCTTAAACGATAATATGAAGGATCTTCCACGCATATCTAATAAAAATCTCGCAATCGTAGGCAATTGGAAGGCCAGTATGAACCCGAGCTTCTTTCCGAATGAGATTATGGAATTGATCTGAATACGAAGACTACTCGGATCAATCAAACGATCCTTCAGGACACAGTAACGTGGAAAAGAAGTTTCCAAGCTCGGAAATCAACGAAAAGGCATCAGGAGATCCGATCATAGACGACTTAGATAAGGCACGGGAAGACGAATGCTCTGAAGAGGAGTATTCGCTATCAGACATGCATGAACGAAACTCTTATCCTTCCCTACAACGCTCGAAAACATATCCAGAAGCTGATTTATTTCAATGAGACGATGGCAAGGCTATCGACTGCGGTGGTGCCAACAATGTAAGATATCAGAACGAGCTAACGAGATGATGGAGGATGTCACACAATCTCCTCATGGAAGAGAAAACAATATATATCGAGCTTCTGCGCAACAGCTATCAGCGTCATAGAATCCATTTCTGAGCACTTTGGGCGAAAAAGTCGTCAAAGATCGAAAAGACAATCTCGCGGTTGGATCGGGTGCTGAAATAGATAACGCTGCTCGCGATACGCATGTGATGAATCCCCAAGCTGAATCGAGTACACGTTCAAAGTATCCAGAAAAATGCAGCGGCGTATCTTCTTTACATTCTGATACCGCTCGAGAATTGACAGATTTGGGTCATTTTGTTCGAGCTAATGAGGTAGCCTTTGTATCACGAATTTTTGCGATGGAAAGGGACGCTGAGTCATCGTAGTGAGTGGCTACGTCGGGTGGAGAAGCATTGTATGTGTTAGAAGGAAAGACTCTCCATCGATTTCCATCAAAAGAAGCGTATCTCACAACAGCCGACAAATCAAAACTGCACCAAGCGATCACATGAACCCACCGATTTCATCAGCCGATCGCGCACGAGCTCCTTTATCGCAACTTCGAGTCAAAACGCCACTTGTCATGTGTACACACTCGTTGACCTGAAAGACTCGTCGATGCGTGTGAATGGGCTCACCTTTATCAACGAAGATAAAATGACATCACAACTGAATGCAAGCAGCCCGGTGGATGCGTTTTGGTCTGGAAGCACTCGTTGCGTTACCTGGCTTACCAGTGACACCACTCGATATGGAACTTTTACGCCATCTTCTTGATTGTCTTCACACTAGATTCATGTGGTACATACAATACTCTCGTAATGTTCCGTCTCAACAAACTCGATCAAGAGAACCACTTCCATCATCATCAGTAGAGAACATGAAACATTTCAAAGTATCAATGAAAATACTGAAAGAGCATGATACTAATACAATTCATGTTCACAGAATCAAGTGTTTGCGACGCGGCAAGCTGGGAGCAAATGGTGGTCGTTGACGCTACTTCATTGAAATGGAAGCTGTGTGTGAGATGCATAATAATAAATCCATTGCGAGTTTTGGGAAGAAAATGCTAGCAGCATACCGGTAGTGGAATTGCATTTTGCGAAGATGTAAGCAAATTTACCCTACGCAAGAAATGTTCCAAGAAAGTTGCGTCTCAATACACGTTTCAATAAGAAAAGTCTCATCCTTACATCTGTGCTGCGGTGGACAGTCTTGGAGGTGTTGGCTATAGCGTGGGATTAACGCCTCAATCATTCTCTAGATAATGTGATTGAATGGCATTGCTATCGGTAGCACAGCCCATCTCAGGCGGTCTTGTGGCTATACTATGAGGTCGATTGAATCAATTGTGAGAACAAGTCACCGACTGCATAAGCTTCTTGAAAGCCATTGCAGTGAATCCCTTTCCGACCTGGGCTCATGCTAGCGCAGACGCTGCAATGGTAGTGTAGTGCAGCTACTCGATCATTCGGCGAGCATCACGTTGTACAATTTCGCGCATATCATCTTCAGGATGCCACTCCTCGTAATTGCGTGTCTTAGATCAGAACCAATTCGACTGCAATGGTATCCTGGGCTAGTTACAAAAACATCTGAAGACCTGACATGTTTCGGAACAAGAAGTGTTGCGAGCTATCGGCGCTTTCAAATCATACTATTTAGATGGCTAGCTAGGTACACTGTAGTATTGCTTTGAAGCGATGCAAGGCGCATGTACCCACTGAACCGGCTACTTCGTCAACATAATCGTCAACCCCTTCTATCCGATGATGTCTTTTGCCGTCAAGTCGTGCAGATAGCAAGAATCTCGCAAGAATC
This sequence comes from Albugo laibachii, assembly GCA_902706625.1. Lineage (NCBI taxonomy): Eukaryota > Oomycota > Peronosporomycetes > Albuginales > Albuginaceae > Albugo > Albugo laibachii. The sequence continues at coordinate 12,611 of CACSLJ010000156.1, forward strand.
GTGCACTCTGTCACAACGTGAATGATTGAGTAAAGTGGTCGGAATCACTCAATCATCCACGTTGTGTTATGTGTACACGTCGCATAAGCTTCATAATTGTTCTACTTGAGTGAACTAAATACAAAAAAAGTATGATGGTGCCACTGGTGTGTGCTATAGTGGGAGGGATACGAAAGGTATTTACTGTTAACATCGACGCAGATACGCAGGTACATTTCTTCAAAGATGCGATCAAGGCGGAGGAAGGAGATCTTATACGGTGCGATGCAGCGGAGTTGACACTGTACCTTGCCAAGAAGGGTGCCGGGTGGTTTTCGTCTGACGACTTAGATGGATTCAACTCCGATAATTTGTCGCGCATGATAGAAATGAATCCTATCCTTCCTATCAACGATATACTATATTTTGGCAGGGACTTCCAGCCTGGCAATGCCGAAATTCACGTTCTGGTGGTTGTCCCTCGACGAAAGTTTTATTCTTTGGCGGGACTCGAGATCGAAATGTTTAGAAGAACGATGTTCTCACAGCCTGAAGTCGATACATTGAGGAAGGAATGCATTCAGTTGCCAAAATGGAAAACTGGTATTGTGCACAATATTCCTTCGATATGGAAGTTCGTGAAGCAGATTGGCGGATGCACAAGGTTTGGTAAAATCTTGTGGCGTTTGGAAGTGAAACAAGTTCTTTCCACCATACAAAAGGATTGGCGTAAAGCTTTTTCTAAAAAAGGCCCGTTTGTTGACACGGAGTTGAGAAGCATCGTGATTGGGTCACCTGGCGTCGGCAAGTCAACGCTGGTTGTTCTGTTGGTCTTTTATATGTTTTTCAAATACCAGAAAAATGTTTTGTTCTATCGTCGAGTAGTAAGCCGAGTTCATTGAAACTGCTTATTATATCTGGGATACGAAAATGTAAGTGCTGTCCATAACACATTGAAAATGTGCAGCTTTAAACGCGTAAGCAAGATACTCGAAGAGCTCATCCATAGACACGGCGCGTTGAAATGTTCGGCTGTTTTTGGATGCATTTGTGTACGAGGACGTTCCAGATGGTTTGCGAGATTATACCTTGCTCGGAACATCACAGCGAGTAAACATAAAGTCCCAAGACCGGATTACAACAAGAAGCTTTCTGTTGCCTTGTTGGTCCAAGAAGGACATATTCTCATTGGGGGCAAACATACACGACTTCAAACCTGACCAGATGGAAAAGAGGTATACCATATCAGGCGGCAGTGTGCGTGACTTTACGCTGGGGACTTTGGAGGATGTATTCGACGAAAAGTATGATGGGCTCTATACCGTGCAAAATGTGCGAAAGGAGCATAGCAGTAGGCGGTCTCTTTCTATTCGCTATTAACAATTCGATCGTTTGTGTCATACTTATGTCAAACATGTGAAGGACCGGAGTCAGTTTACTGATCCAGATTTTTGGGTAGGAGTCATAGACTCCGAATTTGTTATCAAGAAGCTTTCAACAATACTTCGATCGAATGCGCTGCTACGTATCTATAAGTGGGCAAAAGGCGCTGGAGATCTTTTACTCGCTGGAATTGCTTTTAAGATTTATATACACCGTCTCGCATGTGAGCACATGCTGTCATTTTTCATATCAGATTATAAGCAAAAAAAAAGACGTGACCATTCTGGAAAATCAAGATTTCAACATCTAGCTTTAAATAACGGTTTCGCAATCCAAGACGGAACGAAAGATGATCACAAGGGTTGTCTATTGAATTGGAGAAGGAACAGCGATTTCACGTATTGGTTTCCTTCCGGTGACGACTTTCCGAACATTGATAGTATCGTCAAGTTTACGTGGAGTTCCGGCCAGAGCAATGTGGCATATCTCCAAATTATTGCCGATTCGGACCATTCCATCGACGCAGAGCAACTGAAGATGCTGAATGCAATTTTTATGTCCGAAGACATCAACAATCGTGAACGACCTATCTACATAGCTGTTTGTCCAGATCCCAAAACCTGCGAATCATTCAAACTGAAACCAACAGCGCAGGTTCGAGCAGTAAGAAAGGTGTGCTCATTGTTTGTGGCCTACCCTCCAAACCCGAACTCCCCGATTCCTAGGGATCGTCTTTCTATGGGTATTACATCTCTCCCACCACAGGGCTCCCGCTCTCAGCACAGCTTACGAAAGCGACAGCGCCCACTGTAATAAGAGCACTCATGGCTTGGCAGATGGATCTTTGTACGATGCTTCTACATGTAGCAGAGGAGAAATCAGTAATTCATCGTTAGTTAGTAATATTCAACCTGATCATACTTAAACCTCAGAAGATGGAACTGCGTCGCTGATCTTTCTTATCGTAGGGTGCTTCATCGGGACATCAACTTGAATTTCAATTTGCGGTGCATATAACTAGGCGTTTCTCACATACACGCTGCATTAAATAATTCCAGGAAAGCTTTGTTTCAATCTATCGCCCAGGAGCTACCAAATATTGCATCTTTAACTCAGTATCTCTGTCAATCATTGATCATTACGTCGACGTAGTCCCAATATCTCTCAGCGTCTCTATGTACCTGCGCACCGTTTGCATCTTGATTTTGTATCGCAGCTCAGCATCCTGTACGACAATGCAACGGTGCAAATACGTACGTACTAAAGATCTTTGATCTCTGAAATCGTTTGCATTTTGCAGGACTACGATAGCAACAAGTTCGGATCAATTGGTTTAATTTATGCTTCTGAAAGCTTGGCTCACTAAAATGTTGGATCTAAAACTTGAAATCAGCCTTGCAAATGTCGGTAATATTATGTTCAGTGACAAGTGATTCAGCCAGTGAGCTGACATGGAATGATAAATGAAAACAATCTGCAGTCACAGCACGAATTTGGAATTGTACGGTATCATCGATTTCAGCGTTGGCTGAACGTAATGCTTCCTCATGATTGCCGCTACGTAACTGAGACGCTGATTTTGGCTGTGAACCACTAGAGACGCAATTGGACCAAGCACGCACAAAAAGTGATTCTCGCCTCGGATCACCGCAAGTTTTACAAGAGGCTCTTGCTGCCAGCCAAGAATCAACAACGTGCACGCCGATCAAGCTGAAAAAGGAGTGAAACTGAGAATGAAGCTATAGAGTACATGAAAGCTTGGGATATCAGGCACAAGAGCAAGAGCAATCCAAAAATTGGGCTCAAATTTTATCACTCCAGGCACAAAACTTATTTCCCAATTACCAGGAAACCTTCGCTTTTATATCAGGAGAGGTTCAATCAAGATGAACCGTGCAGGTCGATCAGTGATTCTTAGTGACGCAAGTGTGCCAGGTGAAGGGGAGCAAAAGTTGATGTCTTTCAACGGCTTCATCGCAGTCAAGCTGGTGAGGATCCCAACCAGCATCATATGCTTCATGGAGTGGATGCAGATCTCAGCATGTTGGGATTAGCAACTCATAAGGTCAGCATTTCAATCTCAACGGAAGAAGTCTTATTTCGGCAACCAAAAGTACGCAAAGGGAAAATCCAACCACCAAAGCGAATGGAACACAGCGTATGAGAATATAGATGCGAGGTGAACATGGAAAGCTTGATGCCCACGTCACTTTTGGATCAGACACCATTGCCATTTCTTCATATCGCCACTCTATGAGAGTATCTCGAATTCGAGATTCTACCGTTAGCGAGCTCACTACCATGACAGTATGAGTTTGAAGTGGGTAAGGATTTTCTTCCGGGCTTTACCTGGAAGTCGACCTCCCAATAACCACGTGGCACGAGCATCATTGTATTCACATTAGGCCGCGATCTCTTCTCCTTCTTCCAAATCTTCCTCACCAGCTCTCGCACTCGATGTCTTGGATCCAAGTGCTTTGGAGGTTTGCGCTCTCGAGCCGTTTGGCTTGCTGCCCTGCAAAGTTGCGGGATCCTTCAGCTTTTTGTCATTGACTGGTGACTCAGAGCTTTTTTCTTGATTGTCATCGAATATCATGGCGTCATCTGCGACCTTAGCCGGTTCGGCTAGAGTTTCAATCCCCAAAATGGCTTTCACGACCGCTCCGGCGCCATCGATTGCATGGTCCAGGTACATCACATGCGTCTTCATACCTTGACGAAGCGTTCGCCAGCAATATATCTCATCTTGATCCGGCCAATACTCCTTATCGATACCGCTTGCTGGATCCCATGCCTCTGTGAACCGGTCCATGAGCTTCGGCAAAGCGATATTGGTCGCTAGCCATCACAGTATTCGTTAGCTGCTTTACGATTTAAAAAATGGACCAACCTCGCGATTCTCCTTTGATTTTCTCCAGCAACGTGGACGAACGGGAGGCATCACTTTCGAGAATTTGATCCATCAGACCGGATTCCAGTGCATTCTTCTTTCTCATGACCCTCTTCTTCTCACCAGAATGTTCCGTTGCAGCTTCATTCGATCGCTTGCTGGAGCCGAGCAGTTTTTCAGAAGAATCCGGGTACTTTTCATACGAAGGACAACGCTCTTCCTTCCATTTTGTCCAGTTTCGCTCCCGTTCCAAGACAGAAGCTACCATCTCGCTGTAGCCCGCACCATCGGGAGGCGTGCGTTTGAGAAGCTTCATCACCCGGTCATATGCCTCGACCATCTCGCTTTTTTGTGTAGAATCCTGCGAGACTGTCGATTTCGCACGGACCAGATGGCTCAAAAGGATAAGCGCCTGTGTCAAAACGCATTCGCGAAGCGTAGGATCCCGTAATTGAAGTCGAAAAAGCCGGCTGTTCGTCAAGTATTTTGGTTGGAAAAAATGCTCTTGAAGCTTATCGGTGGAATTATCGTCATGCATGATCTTGTCAATTGACATTTTGGATGCTGAGCTGACAGTCGATTTGGATACGGTTCGGTTGAGGTCGCTGGACCGAGTAGTGTCTTCATCTGAGAACGCATTGGCCTCAAAAGCAGTCAGAACCATATTGAGCTCTTCCAGCTGATAAAAGATCTGGTTATCATCGATTGCCAATGGTCAAAGGCTTCAAACAACTTACAAATGTCTTTTTATCCATCACACTGCTGGCGGCCAGCGAATAGTCCCGGAAGAAGCGCTGTACATCCCAGAAAATGTGATACAACTTGTAATCAATCTGCTCACTCATCCCATCATCCTGACAATCTTCCTACGATTGGGGTATCAGTATCATCAAAAGCACATTAGTCGACTGCTGAGAATACCTTTGACAGCGCGTCGTCATTCTCATTTCGATTTGTTTTTTCATCCGCTTCGGCTGCTTCAAAAGTATTTTGATCTTCGAATATGGTGAGGTTCTCTACGTTCGCCTATACAAAAATGCGTTGGTATCCACTAAAGGCTAATCGAGATCACCCACTTTGCTGTGCAGATTCACCGCCGAGCGTTCATTTAGCGTGAATGTAAATGATAGAAATACCAAAATCCTCCCACAAAAAACTGTATTATGTGTCTTGGAAAGCCTTCGAAGCATTGCATTACACATCCGTAACAAAGTGAGGGACGATTTCGTCGTCCGTCCAGATGTATCGAAGAATGGAGAGGCTGTGAGTCGGGTTTTCCTTACTTCTAAAATGTCCCAAAGCGCTTCGCAAGTTTGTATTGGCTGACTCTCCATGACGTCTTCCAAGACCTTGTAAGGAGCAAATTGGAACAGGATATTGGCTATTGCACCATCAATGCACAGGTCCAATAGCGCAGGAATGCCGGTGGTATCGGGCTGTACAGATCCAGTGACCAAATTCCAAGACAATCTCGCGACGATTCGTTGTATCGCGATGTCAAAAATGTTCTGTGTCGACTCGATGAGCTTTGGGCTGGGCAGTGCTGGCTGCTGCGTTTGAAGCTCTTGTTGCATGAATTCCTGAAGCTTCTGCAGCTTTTCGAGTGCGTCGGCGTTTTCGTAAAAGCTTAATATTGCATTCTGATACAGATTGTATAGAAAAGAGATTGGTTAACGCGGAGCTCTTGTGAATGGAAGAGAAAAAACATTTACTTCAGCATTTTGAGCTAATACGAGCGACATGATGCGAGCTTTATTAAAGTTCTTAACTGTTAGAGCGTGTTTAGACTTATGATTGGCTATAAAGTGGATTCACCGCATTGGAACATATCATTTCCTTCCAAATTGAAGCCCTCGACTTCAATGCGTTATCGGTCACTCTTGGCATTCTTTCGCTATCCAGCAAGCTGCACATAATCAATCTATCAAATAAATGCCGCTCTGTGTCTATTATCACTTCAGCAATGTAGAAAAATCTCTTTTGCATAGAAATGTAATTACGAGGCATTTGCTTCGAGTATGAGCTGATCCTCTTGCTGATTGGCTTATATACACTCTGTTAGCATAGCGCTGTATGATTGGATATATATACTGCTAGCTCCTTCAATCCACCAGTAATATTACAGCAATTTTTATTCGTTTCGTCTGGCTTCATGCTGCGTACGAATCCCTTCCATGCGGATAAAAGCGCTACATTGACTCCTTCCTCGTGTTCCCAAGACACCACTAAAGCTGTGACCGCCTCCACGAAAATAAAATCAAATACATCTAGTGAAAAAGGGCTTTTTCGACAAAAAATGAGCCAAAAATCAATTGTTTCTTCTGATGTTCCGCAGAGCCCCGCGAAGTCTCTCTCCGTGAGAGGTATGGATTCAAGAAATCCATCAACAGATAAAGAAAATCGATCTATGAACGAAGGCAGTGATAAACCGTCCACGAGAGATCACATAGCTGCAGGAAATGCTCTTACAAATTCACATCGAAACGCAGCGCAAGCTTCCAGTGAGCCCGCTCGACGTCGGAGTTGCACGCCGAATATCCATGACGAAAGACCTGTCCGAGTATGCTAGAAGAAGTCAACAGCCACACGTTTCTCATCTTGTATGTGTAGATTCGGTATCTGGAATCGGAAGCAAGGAACGGGAAGAGACCGATTTTGCACGCTTCGCTGGGCAAGTTAATCGTACGATTGACCGATTCGCATCATGTTGACGACACTCAGTTTCGAGATATCTTCCTATTGACGTATCCGTGCTTTTGTACTCCGTACGAGTTTGTTAAAAAGCTAATGAAACGATACGTTGTCGTACGGAACGTCGCAAGCGTCAGCGAGAGAGCGAGGTCGATCAAGACTCAAGTCATGCTGAAGGATACCCGAGACGACCAAAAAGAGACAGGAATGCTGCGAAGCACCACTATCCATACAGAGACGGAAGCACATGTTTCGGTGATACGATTAATAAATTTGCTCAAATTTTGGATTAAAGAGAGTGGATATATACAAAAAGACTTGGAGGATGGAAGAGCTGCAATAAAGCTCAACACTTTTCTAACAGAAATTCAATCGGACTCTCCAATTTCGTCGGCTCGACAGCTTGCGGAGAGCCTTCAAAAGTCGATCGCACAGCTGATTCGACGGTCAAGCAAGCCAAAACAACAGAACTCGGATAAGGCTTCTTCACCCGCAAGATCGTCCGAGCCGCAATCAGGAGCCAAAGTACGAGAGAAATCTCCGAGTCATTACAGGAGCCCAGCTTCGGAGACCAAACCATTGCAACCCGAGACATCCAGAACAACGCGAAGTGTCTCTGATTCTCTAGACGAACTAGTCACAAAGAAATTGGATGCTTCCCAGCCGCCCAAACTATCGAGAGGATTTACCGGTGGACAAAGTAAGAAAGCCCGACCCAGAAAGCTCAGTGAAGATGCGACCAAACCAGTTACTCGTAACGAGCGTGCATCGAGCTTGAATTTCGATAACATTGCACCATTGTCTAACCTATCAGCCGATGAGCTCGCAACTCAGCTCACATTGCTCGAAGCGGATCATTACTTTGCCAAAGTGGGCCGTCGTGAGCTGACGAACAAGGCGTGGACACGTACAGATAAATACATCCAAGCACCCAATGTAATGGCTCTCATTGAGCTTTTCGATGCAACGGCAGAATGGGTTTCCAGCGAGATTCTTCATCCTCAACTGCAGGCTGCAGACCGTGCCAAAGTTATTGTACTTTTCATCGAGGCAGCAAGCATTTGCCATCAACTCAACAATTTCGACACGCTTTTTGAGATCATGACAGGTCTTTCAGCACCATGTGTGCGCCACTTGAAGTCGACTTGGGGTCTTGTACCTGTATCAGCATCAGAAAAGCACCAAGTTCTTCTCCAAATATGTTCTCCAGAAGATAATTATCGCTGTTATCGCCATAGCTTCAAATCAGCCGAAGGATCCCCGCGACTTCCATGTTGGTTTATTTTGGTCAAAGACCTCTTCTCGTATGAGGACGCGATTCCGTCCATGCAAGATGGTCTTGTGAATTGGCAAAAGTTTTGCAAGTTATACCACGTGATTCAGGATGCTCTCTATCCTCAGAATTTCGGCTATCTCTCTTCAGAAGCTTCATTTCCAGACCAGTTTGGAAAAAAAGAGCGAGGAAAGATACTGCTGAATGTAAAAGCTCAAAACTATATACGACATCGATTGGATCGGTACGTTTTCTGGTTGACTTGTCACCTTGATCGCTCCTCTGACTTGTGTCTTTGTAGCGTGCGAAAAAATAGTCATGTGCTGTATCAGTTGGCTCACCAAGCAAACACGCAGGAAAGTTTGATCTTTGTCAATACTTTATCGGAAGCGGGATTCCTATAAATGTGCCGCCCAGATTTTCTCTTTGTACACTGTTGTCTGTAGCTGTTGTATTGTCTTCCATGTAATTGTGATTCTGATAACCTTTCAATGCTGAACCTCTTCCAGTCCCCGCATTAACTCTGTAGGAGCGTTTTGACTTGAATCGGATGCTTTGAATCGAAAATTTGATCCAGAGAATTTTCTTGGGTTCTGTAAGAATGAAATAGTTCCAGGAATCTGTCTCGAGGCAAATTCGTCGCACCAAGATCGAGCTTATATTTCATCGACATTCCAAGATCCCACATTTCGAATCCTGTTTTCTGGAGAGCTTTGCCGAGAGCGTACAACTGAATTGTTCCAGCTCCACTTACACGCGTGAATCCCGTCAAACTTGTGTAGACCTTTCCAGCCGTGTATCCAAGCTCCCCAGCGCACAATTTGTTCGTACTATTCTCCAGCAGCTCCACGGTATAAAAGCGAATTTTACGATTCAATTCACCGGTCTTCCCGTTGTTATAGACTGCACGAAAGGCTTCGACAATCGGCGGGTAGAGCCACGGAATTCCGTGTTGCTGATGACATCCTTCGACGACATCGTCAAAGGAACGATTGAGGACGAGATGGTAACGCTTGCTCCGCTTGAGTACGTTCTTCGGGATGTGGAAGATGGATTCTTGTAGCGGTAAGATGCACCGTTTACGATGAAGCTTTGGAAGAAGAAGGTGACGATCACCGTATTCGGTTGCGATAGGAAGAAATCCTTCGTACATAAGACATCCGATAAAGTTCGAATCGAAAAACCGAGACACATAAAAGTCGTCCTGCGAATGTACCATATACGGCCTTAGATAGGGTGGGATGTAGTCTGCCTCTTTCCCATTATCACAAGTAGCTTTCGTTTCTGTCTGTTCGGAAGAGTGTGATGGAGTGCGTGAGGAATCTCTCTGCTTATAATATGCTTCCAATTTTTCCATTTTTGGTGTCTTTAATGATGTACCGTAGTGCTCCGACAAAGTACGATTCGAGGGATTTCGAATGGAGACCCGATGGAAAGTCTCCTTTATCATCGCAATTGCGATTGCTGTCTGCCTACAGCTCGCTGCAGGCGAACTTCGTCGCCTAATAACACTATCGCGTCATGGTAGTCGCGCTCCTAATTACGTTACCCACACGATCTGCCCAAATAATCACGCAAATCTTCAAGCCTACAAAGTGCCACCAGCACAATTGACAGTCAATGGGATGAATCAGCTTGTACAAGTTGGAAAACACATTCGGGAAATATACGTTGAAACACAGAATTTTCTTTCTGAGAGTTTTAGCGGCGAAAAGCGTCTCCACTTTGAAGCGTATTTTCGCGCAGATGCGGCGACTCGATGCGCTCATAGTGCTGAGGCTCTTGCGCTTGGCTTGTACCCGTTCGGAAGTGGTCCCGAGGGGTTTCCATTACAACTTGTACCGGTGACAATGGAGCTTTTGCAACATGAGCATGTCTTTGCAGCTCCAAAAGGTCCTTGTAAGGCGACTTTGGCTCGGGATTTGGCCCAGTATGCTCAACAAAAAGCCCCAGAATTATTTCAAGGAGAGGATAAGGATGTTCTTGATCGACTTGGTGCTGCATGTGGAATCAATATGACCGATGTACCACATCTAAAAGGTGGAGAAGATCTTATTCTTGCTGTGAAAGACATTGCCGACATGCTGACATTCGATCAGCAAGAAGGTCTGTCGCCTCTACCCGGGCTGGACACGGATACTATGAAAAAAGTCGAGCAACTCGGCTTTCGAAACCTCATGGAACGGTATTACTCATCTGATCGAATGATCACGTACTGGAATGGAGCATTTCCCGACCTACTGCTTAAAAACCTCAATGATGCAGCAAGACCAAACTCTCCAACTTCACGTGAATATCGTTATTTCTCCTATCACGGGCATCGAGAGCTGCTGCATGCACTCGGCAAATTGTTGGGATGGGAATTCCATTTCAACGGATTACCAGAGGCAATGAATACGACGTCCCTGGAGCCTGGAACAACCTTGTTTTTCGAGTTGCATGCCAACAAATCCGACACAAATCAAGAGGAATCGTACTTTGTGCGTACTTTCTTGTACTCGCCAGCAACAGCGCGTCAGCAAATCAAATTATCGAAATGCTCGCAATTGGACTGCCCGCTTTTGAAGTTTAATCGCATCATACGGAACCACATTGATCGAACGGGAACTTGGGAGGCCATTTGTGGATATGATGAAGCATCCCAGCGTTTTATCACGTCCAAATCGCACTTACTCGACTCAAAAAAGCCTCTACCTGCGACTGGAAGAAGCCATGTCATTTTGTACGCTGTCGCAGGATGTATTTTGGCCATTTTCGCGGCATTCATTGTCGTGCAACGTGTTCGACGCCGCGGGTATCGTCATCTTCATCGCGCGGCATAAATCTACGTATCTGACACTCTAACAAAAGTAATACAAAAGTAGCCATTTGCCGGAAACATTCTTTAGTCAATTACATATATAACCGTGTTTTAGCGCTCTGGATCCTAAAGGATGTCAAGTAGCGATGACGAAACTTTGGACGTAGTGGTACCGCCAACCCGAAAGAAACGAAGACGTCGGAGCTCTCCTTTTGCTGTATTAGACGATGAGGATGAAGAGGAGGAGGAGACATCCCAATCTGCAAAACCGAGCACGAAAGTAAAGCTAAAAAGACGAAATTGTGTGGACTCTACGAAAGGTAGGAAGAGCGCGCGATTAGCACGGAAGCGTCAAGAACAAGAAGCGTTTGAAATAAGTGTAAAGGACATCCTCCACACACGGACACTCGATAATTGCTTGGAAGCCTTGGAAACCTCGAGTGAGTCTGACAATTCCGAATCGAAGGAAGACGACTCGAGCGCTTCTGATGACAGTCCTTCAGAGAAGGGGTTTGATGAAGGATACTATCACGATTCTTCGGAGAAGGTTTATGCTGATGGAGATGGTGATTTGGATGATTTTATCTGCGATGACGATCAAGTAGAGTACATGAATGGCGAGAAAGGTGATCAAGCAGAAGCGCACGTATTTATCGATAATGAAGATCTCCAGGAAGATACCAATCATTCTTTGCAGCTCCGTAAGTCCAGAACCAAGAAAGAATGGTTCCATCTATATATGCAATATTTGGAGCATTGCATCGTGGACCCAAAATCTGACAAACGTATGCGTGAAGAACCCTCCAAATACTCTCTTTTTCAGCAATCCTTAGAACACATTGAAAGCGAATTGCATTTTCGATACCAGACACTTTTGAATGCAAATGGAATTTGGCCTTCTGACTTGACAAAGTGTATACAATCTGCGGCGCGGATAACTTCGATTCAAATTGAAACTCAAACCGGGTGTGATGCATGTAAACACCGAGGACATGCACAGACGTACAGGCTTACCTTTTCCGGATACGCATTTGATGCTACACGTCTGTATCGTGGACGCTGGATGAGAAAGTAATATTCACCACTTATCGTCTTGAGGACTGATGATGGAATTCATTCTGTAGGCTTTTGAAAGACATTGCGCGTAAATCTCCAATTCATGCGAATTTCCAAGTCGGAAATATATGTCGAGCGGTAGGAATTCTTCATTTCGTAGCAGTCCCAGCGCTGAATGAAATGCTGACCGATACCAATTTCTTGCAGAGAATCATCTCATCATGGGAATTGCTACATTCCAAACGATTGTGGTGCGCCATAATCGACCGACTTCGAGAATCTTGCAGCTCTGATGAGTTTCTACCGGAAGAGAAATTCTCTTCTTTGGTTAAAAACGAATTTGGCCGATACAAACGACTCATATCAATTCCGGAGCGATTCATGGGCAGCTCGAAAGATATGGGAGAAGTTTGTAAAACATGGGAAGATATTTACAAGTCCGCTGCCAAGAGTAAGTTTCTCATGACGAGGAAAGCCCGAATAAGAAGAATCGAATGTGACGGAAGTAGCGAATCGGATAATGAGAATGCAGATCAGCCGCTTCTTATTCCGCTTCCACAAGACGACGCTGAAACAGAGTACGAATTGGTGGAAAGTGAGGCGATCCGTCCAGTGAAGCGTGAAGATGGCCCGTTGAATTCTGAAAGTGGAATCCTGCAGGAGAAAAACGGATTAGCGGCAAAGTATGGCGACTTGAGGAAAGTGGACGCTGTGAAGCAAATGAAATGTTTGCTTTGTGAGAAGAATCCAAGAGATGGAGCTATTCTGCACGATCGGTTCATCCATTTCCATTGCTGTTATACGTGCGGGATGGATCAAAAAAAGAAAGGAACATGCGCTATCTGTAATCGCGTTATCTCCAAAGTATATCGCGTATCGGCTCTGGACGATATGGGTCCCGCGCCAATCTTGCATTCACGAATGTTGATTGGTTAGAAATCTGAATTTAGCATTGTTTTGTAATTTAAAGAATCTATAGATCTGGTATCGTAAATGAAAATGGCTTTTGAACGATCGCATTGAACCGTCAAAGTGATCCGTCAAATGGTTTTGTTTCACGTAAAACGCGGCGATAAGAATGAGTTTCTGCATGAAGCGACAGTGGATACGAGAAATGAAGACCTTATATGCGAATTGTGCTATCTAAACAACACTCGTATTCGCTTGTCTGCGCTAGCAGATGCATTGCCCGACTTGGGAAGATTTGGTATGGCACTAAAGCCCAATGAGCAGGGCCTTGATACGTTTCAGGAAGTCAATGAGACGAAAGAGAGAGGACAGTTTTATGAAGATGATCCATTGGGCTTGCGTACGGGTGAAGGTGTGAGTCCACAACTTCGTGAGACAATGGCCAAAGTGTCTGAAGATGCGAAACAATTTCTCAATAGTAAGCAGCAAATCCAGATGAAAAAGTGTACCACACGTCACGAATTGGAGGAAAAGCTGATGAATATTAGAGGAGCTGTTATGATGGCATTTCCAATGGGTTTGCCTGCTCATGATCCTATCAAGAATCTATTAGATCGTGAAAACGTGGAAGAAGCGCTTGCAGATCGTGCAGCAAGCTTAGATGTGACAAATATTGAAAACACAGAGCTCTGGTGGGCCGGAAAACAATTTTATCGTGACCAAACTGTCCGTGATATGGTTGGAAGTAATGAAAAGACAAAGATAATCGTCAAATTGCAGAAAAAAGGAGGTGGTATGCCATCAAGAGAACCGGGAGTTACCGAAGAAGAACAGAAAGCAATGATGGCATTCTACTTCAAAAAACAAGAAGAGATGAAGAAGCTCGCTGAAGATGATGCTGAAGATTATATGGCATCTTCTTGGGCTGATCCGAAAGCCTTGAAGAATTCACTTCGAGGCACTGCGACCATCCGCCCATTCTAATTAGTCAAGTAGTAGCATAGCTCTGACGCGTTTATACAGTACAGTAAGACACTTTTAATCCATACAAACTGTACCTTTGCTCAGAAAAGCATCCATTAAAAAGTCAGCGCGAAACATACTCTTTAATTGGCTTAAAACCACTCGAATACGATGAAATGGCTTTTGACACCAATTGTGCATGGAATTCGCAAAGTGAGACAAACTTTATCACCTCGTATCTGCTCCATATGCCTTGACGTTCTACCAATATTGGACTGTGCGGACTCCTCTTCGATCCCGGACACGTTTGTAAAGCTATCATGCAGCCATCGCTTTTGTCTCGGTGGAAATCTCCATTCATTTATCTGACTCTTAGCGTCTGACTCTGACTTTGTAGGATGTATGCAGCAATATCTGTCGTCCAAAATGCAGGCTAGACAAGTTGAACCAGGTTTTTATCGTACCCTCTTTTGATTTGAGGAATGGAGTCTAATACATCGGTTAGATCAACTGCTGTGTCCTATTGCAGCTTGTCGGATGACTATCAAGAACTCGGACATACTGTGGATAGGTGGAAAGGAAGCTATCAATCGTTATGTCAGCATACTGAAGCGTATTCATGTGCGTACATTGCAGTACCATTCTCGGTACACCTCTGACTTTATCTCAAGGATGAGCGACATCCAAATGCTCGCTATTGCCCGGAAGAACGCTGTAGTGAGTTGATTGTCTGTGAGAAACCAGAAAGGACGTATTCTTGCCCAAAATGCAGCACAATTGCATGTTTTGCTTGTGGTCGAAAGGAACACTATTTCTCATGGGTTTTTTGCTGCAACAAATTGCTCCGAAATGACGATGCAACGTATCAAAAATGGGAACGTTCTTTATCGAAGCGAAAGTTTGGTCTGTCTCTAGTTCGAAGCTGCCCAAACTGCCGCATTCGTATATGGAAGGAGGAAGGCTGTAATCACATGAGCTGTAGCTATTGCAAGCATGAATTTTGCTGGGTCTGCTCTATGGATTGGGATAGAAGGTACGCACTCTCGGCAATCTTTCTGTCGGTTGATTCTCACTTTATATACTATAGCCATTACATGTGCAGCGAAATGAATAACGTGCTTTGGGTATCGAGTCTTCCTCGTCAAGTTCAGTATGTTATCGGATACGTTTTGATTATCGCTATCGCAGTGTGGATCACAATTTTCGGGCTATCGTCTTTCGTTTTCTCCTACTCGCTGTGTGCAGTCATATACAAAGTGGGGCGGCAGTGCATATTCACTTGTGAGAATTGACGCTCACTGTATGGATATCTGACTCATGGAAAAAATTGATTAAGTGATTACGAAAAAGATCAGACAAAAATATCTATGGAACTACGCTTTCGCTCTCTCACCACGCAATAGTGGAGCGAATGAGAAGATTCGCTCGATGGGAAGCCCTCAGCCGACATGTCGATGAAACTGCTCCAATAAGTGTGGCTAAACCCAGTGATGCGCTACTCGATACACAAAAGAGTGCTCGAGCAGAAAATGGTGGCGTTTGACCTGGACTGAAGAACCAAGAATGGGGATCGCGCGAAGAAAAAGCGACAAACTCGCAATGTTTCGTAAACACGCTCGGCATTTCTCCCAATCATCAGAACCAACCCTTGTACCTTCGTTGTATCCACAGCTCATTGCTAGCGATAGTGCCAATACAAATGCGCCACAAATTGCGATGAACAATGGGAATTTCCCTTCCAAAAAAACAACCAGAGCGACGATAGTAAACAACGCCAATACTCTTCGCTTCCCAGCAATCTTGTAAAACACGGCTCTACAGCCTGTGATGTATGACTGCAGATACAACTCCATGTACAAAAGGAAGAAAGTGGCAGGTTTCCACACAGAAATGTAAAATCCGAGCAACATCATTTGTACAAGTCGATTCTCACCAAGCTGATAGCCGAATAAACGCCCAACACTAGCATTCTTCCCACGATGAGGAAAATTGCTGCGTTTAGAAATTCCCTCCTTCGACATACCCGAACGTGAAATCCAAGCAAGCCCGTCCGCATACCCAAGATCAAACAGCCATCGAACATCATCTTGGGATGGAGGGTACACGGCCCACCATATAGGAACGTATTGTGAGGGTCTTATGTCTGCATCCGTGCAATAAAATGGGCTGATTCGAATAGTATTTTTGTCAATGATCGGTTGGAAATCGAAAACAGCGCCATCCATCACATATTCTCCGTCCAATTTAAATGGCATACCGACAATTGGACTCGCAGTGCAGGACGCAATCAAACATTTCTCCAAATGATCTTCTGAGGTGAATGTTGTGGCTCTTCGGGACTTTCTCGCTGACAAGGACGAATACACAATGGTCAACGATCCAATTCTGTCGCTCTCATTGAGCTCCTGATACCGACTGAGATCTGATGTCGAACGTATGGTATCAATGAGGAATTCTCGGACACGAAAAGCTCCAAAAAATGACGAATGAACTTGTGGTACACAGCGATCCACAACATGGTCCCTGATCTTTTCAAAATCACATCCCAAAGCAAGTCCTGTTGCGGCGAGAGCTCCGGCGGACGATCCTATCATTCGAGCGTTCTTCTCGAGATCAGACTCTTGGAGTGCTTTCGCCACACCAAACAGATACATTTTGAGCCATCCGCCGCATGCGAACGAGAAGCTCAGCTTCTCATTTTGATGGGATTGCATTTGAGGCGAAATTCTTGAGTGATTGCTAGTCCGAGCTGATATTTATACAGGAATAGAATTGATTATACCGGTACTGTATTTGGAGTGTTCTATGGGACGTGGATTGAAAGGGTTTATGGTCTCCTCTAACGGACGAAATGTATGAAAAAGCGAGTTGCGAGAGACAGCCTTTAGCGAACCAAATTTCTGCTGGAGGACATGTCGCAATTTTTATGGTGTGGTTGACCTTATCGGACGAGTATGGAGCAAAAGTCTAAAATGAAAGGTATTTGTTTCTAGCAAAAGTAGGCGCTCATTATGACGCAATGCAACTGTGAAAAGTTAAAGTAGTGGCCTCGCGATATGCACAGGCCATACAGCAACACAATGCAACAAGTTTAAACGAGACTAAAGCGGATGTACAGTCTAAAAAGCTTCGTTCAAAAGATGGCACGCGTAAGATGTTTGTATTTTGATATATAACGTGGAATAACAATTCCGTTTTTGTAGATACTTGCAGGAACGGAGTGAATGCGATTAAGCGAAGCGCTGAGACGCAACAGAGCGCATCGCATTCGTTTAATAGACAGGAGAACGCGAAGGCTAATCGAAAGAAGATAGATGGCAGTATAAAAGAGCGTTTTAAAGAGTATCAAGCAAGTAAACAACGAAAACGGTCACGATTCAATTCCGACGGCTCTATTGTACGTCAGAAAGGAGAAAGTTTGGATGATGACAAAAGTCGAATGAAGTGTGAAGGTGTTACGACTGAGAGAATCACTGCGAGGGAAGAAGATCGCCAAAAAGGGACAAACACGGAAGCTACTGACAAGTTGGACGAAATTGAGCTTCTGACATGTTTATACTATCAGTTATGTTTTGTGGAAGCAAAAGCGGAGGAGACATTTCGCACTCAGGAGAAAACTGCCATGGTACCCTGCCTTCAGATGTCGCTATGCAGAACTAAACATTCTCCAATGCAGACGCAGATATTTGGTGCGTGGAAATTGTTGCAGTCCAAGAAGCAGTCAATGTACGAATTAAAAGGTCGTATTGATCACGAGAGACACATCCTTCGTTTGGAGAAAAATATAGCTCATCAGGTTTTTCCTTTTCACGATCTAAGCAACCCAATTGTTGACATAGTTGGTCTCAGGTTGACGGTTTTGACAGAGTAGCGAGTGAAATGGAATCAATCACTGGAAAGCTACATACAACTTGCTCAGCTTTGAAATCGGCGTTGGATCGAGTCCCCATTGCGAATATTTTACCTCCCGACATGCACACTTTAAGGAATGAAGTGGTTTTATTATCCGATACATTGCAAAACACACTCAACGATTTAGAAGAAAAACGAGTTATCGATTCAGTACGTCGGACTACGCATCATACCTTCAAGCTAACTCGTAGTTGTAGCTTACAAAGATTCAAGAATTTGAGGATGAATCGAAAAAACTACTCGAGACAATTGGTTCCCAGCTTTTTCAGATAGCTGATTTACTGGAATTGTATAATCAGGAGGTGGAGATAAGAGCTAGTCATAGTATTTATGGGAAGCAGTATGAGAGACTCCGTTCCTTCAGATCTTTGCCTCTGCTATTGCAAGAATATACGCCCAAATGAGATGGATACCCTGTGGCTGAATCGATCATGAATTTGTCCCAATACAAGCGTAAATGTAAGTCAAATGCACGTCGACAAGTGGATTAGAGCCAAGGTGGCGCGTGTCTGGAGCCCTTAGAATAATATCCACTTTATGTATATCATAACCAATCGCGTTGAGGTGGTACATGGAATGGGCACCAAGTACTATACAATTTATGGCAGTAATAAGTATTTAAGGGCAAGTTTGTATAGTGAGGGAATACTGTTGATTCGCCTTATTAACAAGATGCTGATTCCTGATTTTGGTGTGTCCGCGATGCTGTTTTCGAGCGCGAGCATCGCTATAGAGCATTGTTCTGCAAATGTCAACGCTGGATGAACATACGGGTTCAAGATTATGGTGCATTTTTATGCACTTAACTCGATAATATCGCAAAATCCAACAAAATAATAAATTCCCAATCCGGGACTCGAACCCGGGTCGCGTGGGTGAAAGCCACGTATCCTAACCGCCTAGACTAATTGGGAAGATGTTAACAGTAATAAAAAAGCTTTACTATATACATAAAATAAATATGATGTATTTTGAGTCTGGAAGTTTGATGCTTTGGCAATATTCAAGCAGATAATTCGAAAAAGCTCTAAACGACTTTACATTGAATACTCTATAGATAGAATTTCCAATGCGCAAATCACCTCTTCATTTATCAGCGTACGTCGTCAAAGCGGATTTCAACATGAAGGAATATCATAATCCATAGTCGTCTACAGCATACAAATTGGCGTGAATGGAGGACATATTTGATCGTCTGAGCACGACCTAACGAAAAGAATAATGCAAATAATATGTATATTTCACTTATCCCGTTCGATTCGTCAACAAAGTTGTTCGTTCTTCTCGACCGCTCTTATCAGAACACGTTCCATTCCATCGACACTTTTCCGACGCATTGCAAACTCTTTCCATTAGCCGTCCCGCACAATGACCTTCCAATGTAAGACTGTCGTTCATCGTTGTATCCGAACTTCCAACCAGAGCCAAAATCGAGAACCAGAGTGTTAGTCGCATTGCTCCCTTCTTAGACGTCAAATTTGAGAATGATCAAACCCACAATCGATATATCTCTGCAAGCAGACTGACTATGACTCGAGAAGGCTCAATCCAGACCACTTTATTGCGCCAACGGCTACAATACCCATTAAGGCATCGATCATAAGGTTGAGTTACCCTCGCGACTTACAACTGTCGGTTTCAAAATGAAGAAATCTCCTTACGTGCTACAAATGACTATACCATTTGATTCTCTTCGCATTCTGATTCAATGTCTCCCACAGACGAAGTCCACTAAGTACACTGTAATATAATGGGTGAAAACGATACTTTATGTCGTCTTCACCCGACCACACTGCGTCTCTTTTGGATCAAATAAGCTTCAAGTCACTTGACAAACGAAGTATGCATCCACCCTGCATCCACCTGTCATTTAATACCACAAAGATATCGCAGCAAAACATACTTCTGCTACAAAAAATGGAACGTGGATGCGATAATGACAGTAGCGTGCATTTTTAGCGTATCGGATCTCAGATGCTCCGAACACGCACACTTCCTGAAATCTTGGGACAGCTCGTCGATGATGAGATCGATGCTTTTATGTACGATTACACTTTCCTATAGCATCCGCTTGTGATGCTAATCCTTTCTTTAGGTTGCTGACGTTAGAAGGTGCTTTGATGGGATCCTCAAGCTCTATGAATCCTTCAGACCACAAAGTCATTGGTGCCATTGCAACATATACTTGGAACGAGTACAATCATTCCGGGAAAGATTGTGTGGGTGAAACAGACAACCTCCAGTTTTTAAACATTGAATTGGAGGTAACAAGATAAACGCACGCATCCTTTTGGCATTCACTTATTCCTCTGCGTAGAATGGGCGTCTCGCCATCGCACCGATTGGAGCAAAATTTCTTCTTTGTGCGCATACCGCAAAACTATCCACACAAGTAGGATTGCTACGTGCGAGAATGGAGGCAATGGTGGACACTCTGGGACCCTCACTGGAGCATTTATCATACTGAATCGCTACTTGGCCTATCCTTAGTCAGGTTTGTGCACTGGAGCGTATATTTTGGTCAGGTAATTTACTATGAAAATATAGCAGCAATTTCTGATTGTATGAGCTTGAAATATCCACGTCCATTTCATTGTAGTTTATAATAACATCTTACATTGTAATTACTATTTATTTGCGGGTAGCATCTATCATTGATTAAAAGAAGCGACTGAAGATGATGATGACGGAAGTGGGGGTACTGAATCTGAGAGTTTCGAGTCTTCCATTCGAATTGCTGTGGTCGTATGACAAATGGTTACAAATTCAATCAAATGTTCGAAGAACTGATCGCCACAAGCGCTATTAAACAGGTCAAATCTCGGGTCAGGACGACCCAATTGAGCAAGATTGAATCAAACCTTAGAAATACTTCGATATTGTTGTGTCCAGCGTCAGTCACCCACAAAGGTTTAAATCGCCATTCTTGTTGACAATTTTCAAATAGGATCTCCGCATGCCAAAACGGGACAACTTCGTCCCTAGTACCATGTATGATAGTAATTGGCGACTCAATATCGGCAATTCGATCAATGTTACAGAAGAGATCGCCTGGCATACTGAATCGGAATTGAAAAACCACGCGATACATCGACAAGACTGGACTCTGCAGTATCACACCAGCCACAATTTTCTTTGATCTGGATAATTCTGCTGCTAAATGTGTTGTTGGGCCGGACCCGAGTGATCGGCCGTACCTGGAGCATTATCAATAGATCAGAGCAGACCCATGACAATAGTAACTCGGCTTCCTTACAGTATGATCTTGTGTGAGGGTATTTTTTTCACATCTCGTAGGTAGAGATATGCAGCTTCAATGTCGGCATAACAGGCTTCTTCACTCGCTATTCCTTCACTTCGTCCGTATCCAGAGTAGTCATAAGCGATTACGTTTATCTATCATCATAGAAAATGTTAATTTCAAAAGCATTCCATCATGCAAGCTCACTAACACATAGTCGCTGACTAATCTCAAAGAACCAGTCATAAATGAGACCAAGATCTAAAATTGACCAATTCAGCTGAATTCCAAGTCACGCGCTCCACTCATTCTACCTTCTGCATTTCCATGGGAAAAAAGTAGAGCATAGTCTGCATTTCTGCGCCAAGATGCAAATCAGAAAGCTACAATAGTAATCGATATGTGTGTATATGCTTTCTAAATATGAGAAGGATCCACCTACTTTTGCTCAATGAAGAAGGCGGCAATCCTAGTGTGCAATGAAGTGTCGAGGAAAAAGTATCGAGGTGACAAAGAGTACGATGGTGGTGGTGGCTGAAATACAAGTGCTGAGATCATGGACCCCATCAACGTAGGCTTTTTGGTGATAGTAGCGATTGTAGATTTCGAATGGAGATCGCAATATATACATAATGGGTAGATTAAGTCGGTGAATACAATTAGAGACAAGGAAGATTTGCATTACGTTTGCTGGGGACGGGTCGCGAGCACAAGTGAGAAGCTCACAAACGACACGTCAAAGCGTGCGATCCGACTTTGCACTGAACCTGTACAAGTATATTACTTATTTCACTTTGTAATGACCTATAATTTATCAGAAATGTTTTGCTTGAATCTGCGCCCGACGAACTCCTGGAAGTCTGTCGAACGGTGGATCGCTGGCGGATGACGATCCTGAAGTTGTATCATTTGCATCTTGAAGCGATAAGGTTTGTTTTGCTGAGTTTACAAAGGCTTTAAAGCTTCCTTCATGCGGTTTTTTCAGCCAAAGTGGACGGTCAATACTGAAAGCAGTAGTATTCTTAAAATTAATCGGATTTTCGTCGATTGTTGACAGTCTTTGACGCTTATGAATCGATCGAGGAAGAGCTGAGCGTCTACTTCCGCTTATCAGCGCTTTTGCTTCTCTCTTGGTAGATTGCATCATCAGATTCCCATGGACTCGTAACCATTCCAACACAGGGAGTATACACGTGTACTTGTTAATAGTGTCACACAGCCTCTCCTTTGTACTTTTCGAGTGCATTTGTGCAAACTCATACAGCATATTCATAACCATGACTCTCTCGTTCCATTCTTCTTTAGGTGCATTCTCCTCCACAGAGTCAGCATCACGCCTTTGCGCTGGAAATGTTCGATTTCTCCCTCTTGAGCTGCGAATACGGGATTTCCCTGTAGCGGAGGGCTTCTCCTGGCTCGGAATTCCATTATAAGGATGACTTTTTCGACGATGCGAGCGCTTTGCAAAGGGCGAGAAAGTTACTCTTCGATGATCTGACTTATCAGCTCCTTCATTCACTGACTGATCAGTCGAATACCTTTGAGAGTCGACGCTGAAAGTTGTGGAAGACGACTGCTTTAATATCGGACGCATGTTGTTGTGTTGCGTGGGTTCCGAGTCACGCATAACGGTATAAAACCGATATTATTGTAACCTTTCGTGCTCCAGCATGTGGATGCCTCACATTGGAATCGCTGTTCTTGTCTGTTTCTCTCATAAGGTCTGCCAGAAAGCGATAACAGCAGTAGTAAAACTAAACTCTTACTATTTAGATAATTGGATTGATCGTATCGATCGTTGTTTCTCAGCTATGCAAACGTAACACATAATTTGCTCTCTTTCTATCTGACGCTCATAGCTATCTCCCTCTTTCAGACGGATTTCTGGCTAATATACGCGTCCATGAGCACATGACATTGTCACTGAGTATCAAATGCATCAGATTCATCTTTTGGAAGAATATATGGCGATTTATATACTCGCCAATGCATCAGAGCTTATTGACAATAAAATTGGACGACATATGCATACATTTGACTATCGATCGCAATGAGATGTCTCTTGACGCACGCAAAAGCTCTGGAAAACCGAATTCAAGCAATATGAATCGTTTACAAATTGCAGCAAAGTCGTTCTCCTGGCTGAACGCCCGCGTTTTTCTCCATCTTGTGCATTTGTTGGATGTAAAATTTGCTCAATGTGCAGTCAATGTGTATGACGATACATCCGAAGACCTACTCAGTGCAAAGGTTTTGCTGTTGCGTTGGGTTCTTCCGATTGAGACTGATATTCATTACAGAATCTGGACTTTTCCTTACAAGCTCAGGTTGATGCGGTCCAAGAAGAAGTACAGATTTGTGTGTGTGCATTCTACAATGAGCCATCACTTGTGACAATGAAGCGGTGTATGGGCTCAGTTATCTGCCACAAGACTCGATTACAGGCAAACATTCCGATCATAATGAGTGATGGATTCAGGGACCTTCGACCTTCCATCCTGATAGTTTGCTCCGGTGTGCATGTGGCTATCGACTACGTCAGCTTTTTGCGTGAGATGATCTTCAAGGACAACATCCCTTCTGCGAAAAACGAGACGGATAACCTCCCAGATATCAACACAATGCTCCATCGAATCCCAAAGTTTGTTTCCATAGAGGTCCAACAATGCTCTTTCACACTTGCATCACGAGCTGATGAGACCATGGTCACGACTGTGGGCAAAGTGCTCGTGCAAATCCAAGAACCGACTAAAAAGAACACTTTGGGAAGCCAGCCTACCGAGCGTCTTATGAGCATCGATTCTGGGCCGGCCACAATAGAGATAAGAGAACGATTCAGAGAGACAACTCCTTGTGTCGTACGATGGGATTATATCAAAGTAGAATCCAATTGGAAGGCTTCCACAAGCTCATTGGAAGTAGTTCCATCAGTCGACGTAGAGCCACTAAAGCTGAAAGTGATGGTTGAAACTCGAGCAATTACTTTGAATATCGTCAAAGATCTTCAGAATTGGGTTTCTATGGCCGCTGAAGCATCCGATCAAGCTGTTACGCAAACTAAAAGCCCAATTGAAGACGTGGAATGCAAATTAACGTCTCGGCAACACGCAAAGATGGATATTCAAGTCCAGGTCAAAGTAGTCCGAACCGAGATTCGATTAAAATCTGTCGAGGACTTTTGTGACGTATTTCTCAAAGCCGTCCCAGATACCTTGATCCTCATCGAAGAAATCACAGTCTACGCCCATCCATTTCTGACGGAAGAAATTCTCGGCGTGCGATCCAAATCTGAATTTCAATGCTCTCGCTTGCAGCTGTTTTATCTCAAAGAACCTCAAGTCCACAAAATGTGCTTTTTGTCACTCGACTTTATGCGGGTCTTCCTTTCACCAACAACTCGCTTACTTGGTCGAGAACAATATGCAGAGATTGACTTGAAGGCTGAATGGCTCGAGTTCAAATGGTCCTCTCAAACGCTTCATGCGGTCGGTGGAATGGTTGAGGTGCTTGTATGCGTGATAGCTGCCTTCATTCAAGAAGAACCCGACCACACATCCCGTTACTCGAATGGTCCTCATCCTCGAAGTTTCGTCCCAGAAATGAAGAAGGGAGTAGATGAGGTCTTTTCAGGCATGACAGATCGACTGGATTTCCGATCGATGATCACAAACATTGTTGTCATTTTCCCGAGCACTTGGCAAGACCAAAACTGCGTGGATTATGTGTCAGCTCAATCGCTTGTGATGGCGAGCTGTAAGCAAACGAATCGCCTGTTGCTGTCGATTTCGGATATTGAGGTGTCGACCAACTTTGAAGTAGAAGAACGCACTGAAACCACCAGACAAGACGATTCAACGTCAGAAAAAAACATGAAACAGCCTCAGTCAAACACTCGTTTTCGCTTGTATGCATGGCAGCCCCAGGCTTCATTGAGAGCTGGTGGGAACCGCAGCTCTTCGACGTGTTTCTCATCATTCGAGAAGGACAACAGAGCGATGAGATCATCTGTTTATCTGTATGCGCGTACATTTGCACTGGAGGAAACTCTTCTCAGCACTTATAACCAAAGCGTTCTTGATCTATACGTTGATTCTGTCTGGCTTGCATGGGACCTTCCCAGTCAACTTCGTGTTATGGAACTTGTTCGGAGGATCACTTCATCTGCCTGGGAGATGATTTATCGCATTCGAAAGTCCTACGCAGTATTTTGCACCGACGAGAATAGTCGATATAATCGTCCTGGAGGCCTCAACATTCCTATGAATGACGTAGAAGAATGCAAAAGGAACGAAGTGCTATTCGAACAGCTCGTAAGTGCTTCCGGCGTCAAGCTTCATCGATTGTACGCCACTACTATCTCGATTGATGTGTCTTTGGTCAAGGGAATCGAAAGCAAGCTTCACATTGGTGTCTTTGCTGGGTACGATATGCCAGATTCGTGGGAATTCCAATCCGTCTGTATCTCCATCGGCACCCAACAAGTGCTTTCGATACATGACCTCGTCGTCAGGAATACGCTGAACAAGTCTCTGGATCACGTTTACGGCTACTTTGAGCAATTATTACAAGTTCGAAAAGCAAGCACGGGAAGAACTTGTGCGGAGGATTTGTCAAACATGGATGGAATCTTGCTGACTTTCGATGGAGTATATCTGCGCCTAGCCGTTGAGTTTGACGCTTCGGCTACCATGGAATCGCTCACCAAAGCGGTGGATCCTTACAAAGAAGATTGGAAGCGCATTACACAAAAGTGTTGGAGACCTCAACATCCCAATTTCTCACGATATTTTCAAGAATATGCGACCCGAACGCGACATCAGAATCTGTGGATCGACGTGACAGGCTGTAGAATTGAATGTTTGGATGCTCCTTTTGAATCCTGGCTTCAGCGTATTCATCCACTTTGGGTGGAGGCGATGGAAGAGAGAGAAATGATGCAGTCTCAAATGTTATTGTTTGAAGATCCATCGGTACCTTCAGACCCTTCCAAGGACGTCAAGAACAGTGTGTTTGCTTCCAAAGCATGGATCAAAAGGGTGAGAGCGATCACAAACACTTGCAAACATGACGATGAGAGAGAGTATTACACCGAGGACACACGAGAAAGACTTCACATTCACAGTGTGATCCCCACAAATGGCTTGATCTTGTGTCTGAATCTCAAGCAGTTTAGCCTCGACCTCGATCCTCAAGTCACTCCAAAACAAGATCAGAATCCGTTTCACAGTGGCGTTCTCATCGAAGCGAAGAATGTCTCCTTTCAAGTACGAAGCTTTAGCGTTCCTCTCATTGCAATCAATCAATTTCGAGTTTATGCAAATGTGAGGAAAGAATTGCAATCAGAAATCGACATTGAAAACGAATGGAAATACTTTGCATCGATAGAGGTGAGCATCCTGACTCCCGTTATCGCATTCAGCCCAAGACAATTGCCTTCCATTGTACAGCTGTGGGAGCTGATCGCAAGTAGTTGCGTTCCAAAGCCGCTAGATACGCAGAAATCACTTGTTTGGGACTGGGTTCGTCATCATCTTCATGGGAATTTGCGAGTTTTAGTCGAAGATACAACATTGCGTCTATTCAATCCTGAGACTTCATTCGATTCCCTCTCGATTTCAGCGCAGAAATGGTCTCTGGAATGGGCTCTCCACACTATCTGCATGAGTGTGGATCGCTTACACTTGCGAACGGAACCGGAAGCACTCTCCAATATGGTCGAGATCAGTGGAATCACATGTGAGATCGCATTGCTTTGGAAGAGCAAGGTGCAGAGTGCTTTTGCCGAGGTCAAAAATCAGAGGCTTTTTCCAAAGCACACTTCAGCGTGGAAAGATGTATACCGAGACGCAGCGTCTGAGCTTGATGTGCACTTCAAAGGAGAGATAGCAAAAACGGCACCTTGCTCCTCCACCTGCGAACGCATGCAAAGTAAGCAGGAAATGGCTTCTAAAAGCACGATTGTGATGTACCTGAACCAGCTCGAGTGGCTCATTGAATTCGCAAAAGCCTACAAAACGCTTTTCTCACGAAAATTAGCCAAAGCAAAATGTGGTCTGCATATCCCCAACGACGACAATGCCGGGATAAGCTCTAATTCGACCATTATCCAACTGAAAAAGATCTGGAAGAGCTGTCACGTTGACACATTTAAAATATCAAATGTTGACGCTGCTATCTACGCAAACCACAATCATCTGATCGGGATCCGAGCTTTTTTTAACGACAGCATCGACCTCACCACCGAATTAGTCGCAGGTATCTCTGATGGTGAACCCATGTGGGAAATACGAGACCTAGCAATTGTGACGAGAAAGCTCGAAAGTCGCATTTGTACTTCTCATTCTGGAAGCCGAGGCGAGCCCTTCTTTTCTGTGCAGTACGCCTGTGTGCATATTGGAGGTAGCAGGTCCAAGTTGAATGATTTGCAGCGCGTATCAAGCATGAAGCCCTCCGAATTGAAGTCTCGACATCAAGACTTTGCTACAAAAGTGGACCCGTCACGGTCTAGGAGAAGCATCTTGGATCACTTTGCGATAACACAACACAATCCCTTTCGATTCAGAGACACCGAGGAAGAAGTCGCGACTGAGAAGCAGCAAGATGAATCCGATTGCGAGTGCATTTTTCTTCAAGAATTTCGTCATTCAGGTTATCCGATGGGTTTTGGAACGAAAGAAATGCGAATTCTGATCACACTTGGAGGAATCCAGACATTGCTTGATCTCTTCCATAGCGGGTGCCATTTGCTTTGCATCTTCGCTCGAGAAACAAGTCTTTCCGGAAGCACAACCTGCCACGATTCTGTGGAGTATCCCTCCGAAATGGCCTCGACACCGAAGAAGCCCACAACGCTGGCCGAAGATCCCAAATTCTTTGCTATTTTGAATGGAGAGAGATTTGAAAGCGGACAGATCCTCCAGCCCACTTCCCATTCCGAGTCACAATCCCACAATTCGATCCGTGAATCCTCATCGTTTCCACTCGATGAGATGGAAGCTTCCCTCTTGTTCAAATTCATGGACTGTCAGATCAACTTCCAGGACGCTCCCCATAAGGTCTGTACTGCTTTATCAGTACTTTATTTGCCAACGATGCTATTTTGTAGGGATCGACACTTCTGGCGCTTCACGATGGCGTTTTGAAAAAATTCGTGTCACAAGACTCCAGACTGGAGATGATCGAGATTTCTGTCCATGGGTCCGAGTCCTTCACCGCGCCACTGGATGTTGATGTTGCGTCAAAAGCCATTTGGCTTCGGGCCTTAGCGGACGGATCGTATTGCCCAACCACTTCAGGACTTTATCGCCAGGTCATCGCACCAATGCCGCTCAAAGTGATTGTGAAGATTTCGCGTGAGGCAATCATTGCAAGAGATATCCAGATAAGCATCTCCGATTTACAGGCGAATTGGCATGTCAGTTGTAAAGACATCTTACTCCAAAGTCTCGACTCTATCAAGGCGATCCTGGCCGCCAAAGATTCGCGAGATGCACAAGCCGAAAGCCTTTGGAACACGCAAGTAAAACGACTTGCAAAAGCTGGAAGTTGTGATGCAGGCTCCTTGAAGCAGATGAGTTTGCTAAAGAAACAATTAAAGTGGGAGATCTCGTACTTGCAATGGTGGCAAATCTGTCAGTGGAACGCCTCCAGCGATAGAAGAGCCGCTGAGACCGATCAAGAATACTTTGTGAATGCTTTTGATGGCCCAAGGCCACGGATACCGTCTTCTCATTCCTCCTCGACTCCTACAGGGATTTACTCTGAATCTGCCGATCCACTGAGCACGGAGATAAAGCGAGCGATCACAGAATACGACGTGTTATGTGAGGCAGTACGCAGACTCGAACTCAAAGCCGCTGAGAAGTCAAAACGCTCCAGCACAAAAGTCGAATTCGTACTTCATAGTTCGATCATACGCCTCGGCGCCATCCACGCAGACATTCTACAGATGAGGCTGAACGAGGTGGTCTTCACGCTTAAGCAGCAAAAAGATAAATCGGGCGCGTGTTCTCTCAGGATTGAGAACTTTTCGTGTTGGAATCTCAGTCCTGGAACCTGTTACCCGGAAATGCTCCTTCCAACTTCCAACACAACTTGCGTTGGCGAGGACGATTTCTTTCTACGTTTGGATGCAGAGATCACTCGACCATGTGGCGAGCTTGGCGTCATCCAGCATTTCGAGGTCAATGTTCATCCAGTTCAGCTTTGTATCACTCAAGATTTGATTCTACAATTATCCAGCTACTTTTCCTCCTCCACCGAAACCACCACATCTCAAGTCGCCAAGAAAAATGCACAGCACATACGATCCCAATTCTTGACTCTAGATGCTCAGAGTCAAGGGAGTTGTGTGAATGAACGACTTGGAGTTGGCACAGCGCTTCGTAAGGCAGCTCAAATTGCTTCACGAAGCGCTCCATATACCTGGGCTAGTGGCATTCAAATCCGCAATTCGACCGATGTACTTCGACCGAGAGATTGGAAAGAGTACATAACTAGTTCCAATCGAAAGGAGTCGCACATCGAAAGCCTAAACGACTCGAAATCAGCTGTAGAGGACGATGAAGAGAGTCTAGATCCTGGAGTTCGAGCGCGAGACCTCTCTGAATGCAGAAAGTTTCTATTCAAGCACATTCGCATCGGTACCATCGAGGCTTTTGTCACGTACAAGAACAAAGACAACGCTTCTTCACAGCAATCGCTCGAGGAAATGCGAGGCTTCCAGATCAAAATACATGCGTTGGTGTATTGCGATAAAACATGCTCACTGATAAATCTTGTATTGCGTATCCGTCGTGACGTGATCCTCGACATTCTGTCTCAGGTCGGCCGAAACTTTACAAATATTGCCAACTTTCTTGGCGATCAGTTTGGTACATCGCGATGGGCGAATTTCGAAGCCTTAGCGCCTTTGAAGACACTGACACACGTAGCAAACTACAATTACAGCGTGCCATTTTCATTCTCAGGCGATAAAAAATCAAAACGGGCCAAGAAAGCTCTGTTCAAAGAGGTGTCAATCGGGGCCACAGATACTTTTCAGTTGGCACTTCCTCAAAACCATCCATCCCTGCGACCTCGAGCCTCCACGCTGGAGACCTCCAGTGTCCGGACACGAAATGCCGAGCCAACCCGAAGCTTCAGGAACTTGTTCAAACAAGAAGAATGCCTGGAAAAGAGCGACCTGACGATTTCTTCCAACATGTCAATTGATCCGAAGGAAGGCAAGCGATACAACAGCTTCTCACTATCGACAGAATCGCAGACGGATAAGGATCATTTGGAGCGAGAAAAACGATTTGATTTTTTCAAAAGTACGAAAAACGTGCGCAAAACAGATAGTACCCGAGACTGATTCATACAGCTGCAACGCCTTCTTATCCTACTTCCATAGTAATTGGGCGTCCGCTCGTGTCGCCAAGTCTGAAAATAGCCAATGTGCGCATTGGGGAATGGCTTTGCCGCAGTTCAACCCTAATTCAGATGCTGAAACTCGACTTGTTAGATAAAGTATGCTCCTAACGAGCTCATTACAATCGAGTCAGTGATCAACAATCACGCATCAAATAGCTGCATTTTAACGATCGATTGCGATACATTGCTTGAAGCGCAATGTTTGCTACCTCACGGACAACGTATGCGGATTCAAACGAGTCGCACATTTGCTTTGATGATCAATTGACATTCTTGGCACAAAGCATTAATAGCGATCGGATGATGGAATGCCTCCGATTATGGAATTTAAGATCACAGAATAGTGGGGACGCAAACGATGCATTACAGGTACCACTATATATGCATCATTGTGACGCTGGCTCTAATTGCGCATTGTCACAGCATGTGACCTCGCAACGATTGTTCCTTAGCGTCGTGCTGGAATGGCAGTTAGCGAAAGCTCAGCAAAAGCATTTCCACGAGGGACATCCCCACCACGCGGAAGGTCG
Source organism: Albugo laibachii (assembly GCA_902706625.1). Taxonomy (NCBI): domain Eukaryota; phylum Oomycota; class Peronosporomycetes; order Albuginales; family Albuginaceae; genus Albugo; species Albugo laibachii. The sequence continues at coordinate 43,652 of CACSLJ010000156.1, forward strand.
TTTCTATCCACATCCATCGCGATTTGCCCATTCTTTAGCAAAGAAGGAAAATCGGTCTCGGGATACTTTTCATCATGAAAAGGTCAAGTACATTGGAATTTACTCACCGCGAGCTCGGCAGAAATTATTGGCAAAGTATATGCGTAAGCGCGAAAAGGTGAGTGAGGGTTTCATTTCGTACTAATTCGACGCTAATTTTCGTCCCCACAGCGTCTCTTACAGAAAACAGTGCGTTATGGAGTACGAAAAGCGCTGGCGAACGCACGTCCGCGTATCAAAGGCCGTTTTGTAAAAACAACGACATCTGTTACTGCAGCTACGCTCCAGGACGTGGAAGACCTGGACAGCTCCGAGTAGAGGCTTTCACTGCGTGCAGTACCTCATCTCGTCCTTTGTACAATCTATAGAGTTCATGTAATATACAATGGTAGCCATTTCAATCTCAGCAAGCGTTTGAATGACGACGTGATACTATCGATAATCGAATAAGCGAATTCAGGTACAGTATTCAGCTCACGACGGAGGTATCAAGTGTTCATACTGGCTTTATATGTACAGCTGCCAGTACAGTACATTTCGAAACAAAAATTATACTAAAAAATGATGGAAAAAGTTGTATACTTTGGCAGTAGGAGCACAGAAGGCTCCTGGAATTTTTCAGACCTATCCCCGTCGTCTGTACACATGTCCCACTTCTTGCGTCAGATTGTGCGCTCTCTCCATGCAAAGCACTCTTCGAAAAGGGTCACGTACCTCCCAGTGTAACGTGTACACACAGAGGACATTTTCCATCCTAACGGACCGTACATAGTCGCTATATCGATAATGCCCCTGCACCTGAAAAACGCTCGATCTGTAACGCGGTATCCGTCGACCACAACTGCGACCTCCAACTTGCAGGATTCAATTCCCTCTCGCTCCTCTGAGAACAAACGTTCCAAATCGCTGGGACATGGGGGGAGAGCGAGTACGACCTCACTCAATGACCAAATTGTGAATGCTACCGTGAAAAGCCAGTTCCTACAGCGTTACGAAGAAATGAATCAGGAAATCGAGCGGTTACATCGCCAGTCTCAATGTACCGGTATGGACAAGCAGGAACTCGAAAAAGTCGAGTCCGAATTGCAAAAGACCAAAAAAGACTCCAAACTTATGCTCCAATCGCAGAAAGCCCTGCTTGAAAAAATCGTGCGTCAGGATAAAAAGCAAAATTATCGGAGGTTTTTTTGGGGCAATCACGAAAAACGCGTCCGAAAGCTCAAAAAGGAACTGAATTCGAAATTAGGGGCCTCGCTCTCTGTCGACGCTGAATTGCACCGATTGGAGCGCCAATCGGTGGCGCTCAGGGACGTATGCTTGCCGTCGATGGACCATTCTGGATCGGGAGGCACACGGGAACAAAGTGGAGGTGATACCATGGATCCTTTTATGCGCCTGGAAAGTCTCAAACGGGAGAAACAGAGTCTGTTGTGCTCCTTCTTGCACACTGTTCCCAGCTCGGACGCTCAAGAAATTCAAGCACGAATATCCATGCACGTTTCGGAGATGAGAGCTTGTGAGTGCATACGCAATCAGGTCGAGAAATGCGCCGCATTGTATCGCGAGGCACTGCAGAAATTGTGTGCAGCACTCTCTGATCTAACATCCCCAGAGTACACAAGCACCATGAAGGAATTCGTAGCCAATTGTTATCCCCTCGCAATTGAAGCCGGACGAGCTATCGAAGCTGCCTCCTTGGTCATCCAGCCAGACACCTGTCGTCGCTATACCAAATACGCTCCAGAGTTGATGCATGTTCGAGCTCCGAAATTCCCACAAGCAATCAGTGATTTTGCTCGTCGTGCGACTCGACCCAACAGCGATACCGCTTCCGGACAAAAAGTGGAAGAAATAGGAAAGCTCAAAATGGCCGAAAAAGTTTTAATCCTCATGCAGCGATTCATTCTCGATCGTCTCGAGATCATCGAACGATGGAGTCTGCAGATCTCAAAGGACTGGAATCGATCCGAATCCTCCTATCGCAAACTGGAGAACCAATTACAGCAAGAAATAGGCTCCGGCACCGGGTAGACCCAAAGCCAAAGCCAAAGTATAAGTATAAGTATCAGAAACTTTTACTGTTATAAGCTCAAAGTAGCTCCGTAATTTGAATGAGAAATAATTGATTGTGTACATCCCCAAAACCCGTTTTTTCGGATATTTTGTCGAATTCCAATACAATGGAATTCAGTCCGAGTCCGTGGGATCCCGGGCACAAAACCTCAGGCTCCGGCTCGGGCTCCGGCTCGTCCAGTGTGCGTTCCTCGATCGATTTCAATGGGCCTCTCAACGCGTTATCGATATCTCCCAACAATAAACTCGTCGCTGTCGGAGGGAGAGATGGTACACCTCTATAGCGCTACCCAATTGCATTCCTTACGCGTTCATGTGTCAGTACTGCGGATCATGGCGCTAGAAGCCACGGGATTCAGTGAGAAACGGAATTTACGCGCTGGGAAATCGAGTCTCAATTTCAGCACAAATGACATTCGTTGGCATCCACGTACGTTCACTGTATCGCTATCCATCGACGCAATCGTTCAAAACTCTGTAGAAAGCAATCACTTGCTAGCGACCGCTGCTACCAACGGGGTCGTTGTGATATGGAACCTGCAAAAGGACGGGTACAAACACGTTCAAGGTACATTTCGATAGGGAGTACAATTCGTACTCACTCGTGGGGTAGAGAGAGTGCTCAATGGCCATCGTCGGGCTGTGAATCGGATCTGTTGGCACCCAACGGATTGGAATTTGCTGGTCAGCGGGTCTCAGGATGGAACCATCAAGCTCTGGGTATGCCATCACCCGAGCGATTGAGACTGTATCTGACGACTTGGGGACAGGATAAGCGTGGCAAAGTTGGAAATGTGTATCAGCCACGCTCCGAGAGCGTGCGAGATGTCCGATTCAGCCATTTCCAGCCGAATCGCTTCGCAGCCGCTTTTGAAAATGGGATCATTCAGGTACACTCTGCCCGGGCTTTTTGTATGGAAATGACGCTTCTGGTAGATTTGGGATATTCGGAAGAATGCTCACCCAGAGCTCAAATTCACGGCTCATAAAGGCTTGGTGCTATCGGTTGATTGGCATCCGAATCGATCAACTATTCTAGCTTCTGGAGGTCGGGATCGATATGTGAAAATCTGGGATCTCTCGGATATGGATATGAAGCAACAACAGCCACAACAGACCATACAAACGATCGCAAGTGTTGGACGTGTGGCCTGGCGTCCTAATTGCAGCGATCAGATCGCAACAAGCGCGTCACTGATGGACAATAACATTCATCTGTGGGATACCCAACGTCCTTGCATCCCTCTAGCGTCCATGAATGGGCATAGTGATATCGCTTCGGGGATCTTATGGCTCGATACGCCGGCATCTTCAGATTCTTCGCAGGTTACGGAAGGTAAGACCTCGCTCCTTGACGCTTCGAGCTTGAGATTTGCGATTTGGACGCAGATGCAGGAGGCTTACACTATTGGCAGCACATGTTGGCTTGCTCGAAAGATGGCACACTCAAGCTTCACTCGCTCTCTGACAGCTTCAAACCGCATCAGAGCATTCCGACGATAGCACTCTCACTCAGCTCTCGAGGTCATATCGCGTACTCGCATGCATTCATCGGTGAGGTCTCCATCCATTTCAGCCCTTTGCCTCAAAATTGACTCTTTAGATCGATCATGCAACGCATTGCGAATCCAAGCGCATATCCATCCCAGTAGCTCGTTATTCACTGTCACAGGTCCAGTGCTTGCGACCTCTTTGGAGCAGAGTTTGACCACAACAAAGAATATCACACAATCGGCAAAAGCTCTATCGTACTCGGGATCGGATGGCTTCTCCAGCACCCAAGAAGATCGAACGAGCCAGACGATCCATCCATCCAGTCGACATGCAAAGTATTCCACACCTTCCAATCGACATATTGGCAGCTTGAACGCTTTCGCGACACAACAAACCAAACTGAATCGCACGACCTCCCACACCCATCTCTCATCTCTGAGTCACTCCCGCGCCAACGCAAACAGCTTTCCACTCTCCGAGTCCCGCACACCGACTGTGAGCTTTGCAGGTACATCAGCAGACACCAAAAGCACTGGCGATCTCATCCCAGACACCACACTCCATCTCATTCACATGGAAAACCTCTTCTCTGCCAAGGAATTAAAAGACATTTTGAATGGGAATCTCAATTTGTATAGAGAGAAGGAGGCATTCCTACAAAGGCTCCAGCCTGAATTCAATGATGCTCTCCATCTTGTGGACGCCTTTGGATTCGATGAGGTGGTATTCCGCTTCTTTGCACAGCATTACGTGCTCTCTACAGACACATGGACCTTCAGTCAGATTTGCGCCCACAACGCTCTGGTAGACGTACTCGGACTGCTATCTCGATACTCATGTGTCCTGTAGGTATCACTGGTGGCTGGAAATTCGAATTTGTGTCACATGTGGCGCCTCTTGGACCTTCTTTTCAATGAGGAAAATGTCTCACACTCAAAAGATTCGAAAAATTGTGAAATTTTCCCTCAGACTGAAAATGGAGCAAGAAACCAAAAGCTCTATGACACTACATTGGAAATGGTAGAGACCTTGGATACACATCATTCCCTCCCATTAAGCGCCTCTCCTTCCATGAAATCTGTACCTTTGCAAAATGATATTTTATCCGAATCGAAATTTTTCCTCAAAAATGAGACAAATATTAAAATTTCCGACCTCAAATCCTCAAAACCCTCCGAACGAAATTTTAATAATTGCAAAAATGTAACGTCTTCCCTCTTGGAGCAATTGGATTATGTGAACCCAAAGGCAATGGAGGGATTTGAGCCGTACCCTTTTGACACTCTGTATGAGCGAAATATCACTCAAAAAGTCAATTGCAATGAGGACGCATTTCAGACGGTGTCGAATTATAAGAACACTTCGTCTTCGCTCTTGGTGCATGGGAATGTGATTCACGGCGACCTCCGACGTCTTCGGAATGGGATACTCAAAGAGTTGCTTGAGTATTACGCTGATAGAGGGGAGTTACAGACTTGTGTTTGTATTGCAATTATTATGAGACAGAGGTATAATGTGGAGAAATGTATGGGAAGTGCGTGGATGCAGCAAATGTTGATGCATTATATTGAAATGTTGCACCAATTTCGTATGTATCGAGTTGCGAATGAGATTATTTTGAAGTGTAATGACTCCGCTATACGACAGATGAATATGGTAGGATGAGGGTTGTGGTATACGGAGTGCTGACTATACGTGTAGAAATCCACGTTTGTGTATTCGAATTGTGCGAATTGTCAAAAACCGATTGAATCGGCGGGTTTTACGTCAAATTCGATTTTGCAACCGGCTTTATGTCCTCACTGTAATAGTATGCCGGCACAGTGTTCGATTTGGTACGTGGTTTATGACATGCTGGGAATAGTATGAGACTTGTTATGATTCTAGCCAGCTGCCAGTGCGTGGATTGTACGTCTGGTGTCCTGTATGCTCACATGGAGGGCACTTTCAGCATTTGAGAGATTGGTTTCTGGTAGAAGATGTTTGCCCCACCGGATGCTCGCATCAATGCTCTTTTCAGTTAGACATGTTACAGCCGTGTTAACTGATAGCAACGTGTCATTGCTAACAGTAAATAACAAAGGTCGGTTTATCACGTTACGTGTTGAACGTCAAACGATTATACGGTTGCCACCGTATAGTGTACGGTCCCTTTAATCAATAAAACCATTTCAATTACTTTTGTTTCAATTCAATCTATTCATTCGTAAGCAGTTGACGGTAGCCCTGTAAATTTCAAAAAAATCTAGTTTTACGTAAAGCATGATAGCTTTAGGTTGTTTGGATACTCGATCCTGATTTGTTTAGCGACGATATGCAGTACTCTGAGTACTATATCGCGAGTTTTGAGGTGTTCGAGGATCAAGTGAGTGACCCGACACTTGTGAGTTAGGCGTACCTACTTGCTGATATTGCTGTGTTGAATGATGTGGTACATCACGATGCTGATAGATCCCATTCTGCTGCATAAAACGCGTTGGCGTGTTAAGTTGCTGTGACGTATATTGCATCGGAAACGCGTGCATACTCTCTGCAGAAACCTGATACTGAGGGTGATGAGGATATGAGGGTGGACCAACTACTGAAGTACTCATCGCCGTTTGAGGTGTTACAAAACTCTGTGAGGTGACATACTCATCTCTCGCTCCTTCAATTGTTTGCAAAGGAAGACGCCTCGATTGCTGGTACTGCTCTTGATACTGTTGCTGATATCGATGCTGAGCCTGAATAGCTGCTCCCTCTATAGCCCGAGCACTGAATGGGGATGTCTGTGCGCCCTTTTCCGATGCTTTTACAGAACCGGAGGATGTGTAGGAAACACTCCTCTGTATCAGTTCGAGCGCATTGTCCTGTACAGTGCGTATATCGGCTTCCCCATGCGCGAATCGACATTCTTGTTTCGCATAATTGCAATTTCCACGAAGATAAAATAAACACAATTCAGTTTTGTAATTTTGTTGTCGAGGCGCCGCATTCATCAAGTTTGGAGTGGCACTCAGTAATGCCAATCCTTCCCTCAAATCGGCTTCTCCGTGTGCTAGTTGACAATCTCGTCTTGATTTAGGACAGTTTCCCTCCATGAAGAGCGGACATACTCGTGATTTGTATGCTGGATTCGTGAGTAGTTTACCTCGATTCGGTCGCATGAGATCCTCTTCACCGTGTGCGAAAGAACACGTTCGACGCGTTTTATTACATTTTCCTTGGAGGTAATAGACGCAAAGTTCGGTTTTCCAGTTATTTGATGCACTGGTGAAGGGATTCCCACTCGTACTGCGAGCAAGATTTGGTCGTTGCGTACTTGGGTCGAAAGAAACGGACGGGTTCAAACTGGGATGGTTACGGAGGATGTAATTTACCGCCGCGGAAGTTTCCCCGCTTGTTTGCTGTAACACCTTTTCGATATCTTTCATTGGCATAAACTCAAAGATCTCGGTCAAAGTTGAGGAAACGGTCGGAGAAACCCTCGAGACGTTTTCCATATTTTCTTGAGTGTCCGTGTCAATGTCCGAATTGTGTGGACTTTTCTCATCGTTTTGCGCAACATTTCTGTCACATTCTTGACCTTTTGTAGCCATCACAGAGGAAATGTTGCCGCAACCGTCACATTTCGCTGTTTCAGATGTATCCTCACTCCCCTCCACTGCTTTCTTTTCCTCATCGACATACTGAAACGATTGCGAGTGTGAGGGGGCTTGAGGTGAATCCAGCAATGTTGAGGGAAGATATTGATCCATGAGTCTGCTTTGGAGTGATCGTTGCGCACTTAGTGTATACGACATATTGTCGTCCTCTCCAAAATCGTGTTCATTGTTTTCTGTAGAAGCCGAATAAAACGAAGTAAAGAAATGTTCATTGGACCCTTGTTCACGAACTCGGTCCTCATTTTGCACCGAAGCGTTGTGCCAGGGATCACTGACATCCTCATTCTTATTCACCAAAGATTCCGTCCGAGTCAGACTCATCATCGAGCGCAATTCATCAATCTCTTTGAGGGAATCGATGTGCGCGAGACGCTCACTCAGTAACTCACGTCGGAACTCGGTGGTTACGAGACGATAAATATTTAATTTCTCAGTCAGAGTATGGTGTTCCGATTGTAAAGTACGGAATGTGTGTTGTGCTTCTTTTGCCGGGTTTCTAGTGTCTTGTTGTTCCTGGATGAGGAATCGAACGTTGTCATTGGAGTCGGAGTGAGTCGGTTTAGATGGGAGGGCGTTGGTAAACTACAAGACGTATATTAGATAACTATAGAGTAAAAATAACTTGCAGTGTACCTCGGATAACGAGCAGTCGTATTTGTGAGTGATTTGTCCGAGTGCCTGTCATTCATAACGTTTTTTGAGGATGTAGCCGAATCGACACACGAGTACGTATACGTACATTCGCCCACGACTGTTGCATATTGTCGTGTAAGATTTGTACAACATTAGAAATCACAGGTTGGAGTGCTTTCGAGTCGACTTGAGTGAGGTTTTCCACGGTTTCGGTGTCCTCGTTGACGTCAATCTCCTCAGTAAGTTTGTTCTCGTCATCCTGGGTAAACTTCAACTCTTGGTCGTAGCTCGTGTCGTTGTCCATGACAGTGGAGCCGTTTAGAATGGTAACCTTATAATGTGATTTGCAATGTTGTTGTACTCAATTTTTTGGATGCGTAGTAATAACGTTTCAAACTCTGAACAAATGAATGCCGAACTGAAACGTAGCCTAATCGTAAGCTTCTTCCGTAACTTGTATATTCTGACTTGATAGCAGTAACTGGTGTATACTAGAAGAAGTTTTTGCAAAGACGCATTTGGTATTTTATCAAAGTGAAGCCGAGGCAGCAACCAGTCTGTCTCTTCTGCTTGTGTTGTCAGAAAGGGAGACAGAATTACACTCAAGCCAAACTATTCACTTTTTGTGCTCCACGCATTTGTGTGGCAGAGGGGAAGTATCAATTTATCAACTTTAATAAGTTCTAAAGTAAGTAGTATCTGATTTAAGTTTGTGGCTCCGTTGTGAGATAGTCGACGATCAGAGGGATAAAGGTTTATAGAGATAATACCAGCTAACATTGATTTAAGGAGTTCCGGTTCCGATTAGTATACAAATTAGTAATGTCATTACATGTCGGAGTATACTTTGTCCTCTTGCAGAAGCCCTACTCGTATTAGTAAATGTACTCTTTAAGTTGGTTACCATAACTCATTTGAGTTGTACATTGCATCCGCATACATTTCAAAAGGATCGCACTCCATCAGCTTATTGGCTGAATTTACCTCCTGAAAGGTCATCGAAATGAAATTCGTCACCGGTATGTCACACGTACACAAACTCACGTAAACTACTTTTGGAAACGCTGACTAAATAAATTGTGATCATATTTGTAAAACTTCTCACATACGCAAGATAGACCACAGTGCGATATATCATTATGTACCCTACTATCGTAAAATTTCGCCAGGTTGCTGTACTGACTGTTTAGTATACGAAGTACGTGATCGTTACGCTTTTAGTCTCTCAAAATGCTATCTGTTATCAATAGCGAACACGTGTTAGATCGATTACAATTTCTAACACATAAGAAGTGCATCTTATTCTGTTGCTACACGCAATAAAAACTGACTTGTGATCAGATTGGCGTGTCAGGGAGTCTCGATAGACCGTATTCTTTCGCATACATTCCGGCCATTGAATTATACGCCATCATGTCATCCGCACGAATCATATTTCCTGATGTACACAATACTATACACATCAGACATTTCATTAAACCGTATAGAAGACGTCACCTGCATCGCAGTTAAGTGGTGAATCCGCTGCCGGGTCCGATAATAATGAGGTCACAGCTAAGCATGCCGCCTGTAGAACCAATACAAAAACGCAATAAATAATCAGCCATTCTCCAAAAATGTAATTTAACATAACCCGTAGAGTCCACGCCGGCGACCATTCTTTTTTCAAAATGTCCAGACAAATGCTACCATCCTTTTACACGATTAATTACAAGTTTGATCATTTTGCTAGATTAATAAACCTTGAAATGAACATTAGGGTGAAATATCTTTGTAATAAACTTCATCTTCGGAGGTTCCATCGGGTACAGCGACGTCGTCTGTATCGCGAGTTCAAAGACCGCATCTTCGAACGGAGTGTCTTGTGGTCCTTTGATGAATGCTTTCCAGTTGATAATCGTATCCTCTTGGGGATATAACACCATATCGGACTCTGGATTGCGTCTCAATTCTTGCAATTCTTTACGCAGTCGTTTTACATTAGTGTTCATCCTGACACAACGAGTGAGGTTTTTTCCAAAAAAAGTAAAGGAAAAGAAATTATTTTGTTAACAAGAAAATTGCAAGAACTTGGTCTTGACGTAATTTAACAAAGCTAACAAGAAAGGAAAGCAAATTGAAATATATTTCTACGTTCGTTCTCCACGAATGCGTCGCGCTAATTGGATATCCTTTGGCATAATCGTGACGCGCTTTGCGTGTATCGCACACAAATTAGTGTCTTCGAAAAGACCGACCAAATATGCTTCTGCAGCTTCTTGGAGTGCCAAAATGGCAGTACTTTGAAATCGTAAATCCGTCTTGTAATCTTGTGCTATTTCACGTACGAGTCTTTGGAAAGGAAGCTTTCGAATGAGCAAATCGGTCGATTTCTGATATTTACGAATTTCACGTAATGCCACGGTACCAGGACGATAACGGTGTGGCTTCTTAACTCCCCCTGCTGTAGGAGCGCTTTTTCGAGCGGCTTTCGTGGCCAACTGCTTGCGTGGCGCCTTTCCACCGGTCGATTTACGGGCTGTTTGTTTAGTACGCGCCATTGTTCTTTTGGTTTTTAACTTGTGTTCTAGACTGAAAATATCAAAGTGAGTGTGTTACAGTTATTTATTATCAGAAACACTTTTTGCTCGATACAGCGTTCAAGTTTTAAATATTGTGGTGTTCTCGAGGCGGGAGGGATGATGAATTGGGGAGCCAAGGTGTTAGGATACTATCCGTTGGTAAATTCAGAAAGTTTGATGTTAAGGGCGAGGCGATATCCTCCTCGTCCTAAAGGCTTTTTTTTTCTTAGGTTTTTTTCTTTCTGGCCAATGATTTCTTCGGATTGATTGTATTCCTACTTGTATGCAAGTTTGTAAGAGACGTCTCACCTGGCCAATTCCGCCACCGCATTGGACCTAGCGATTAGGGAAGCTTAGAGAGACGACCGTATCCATTCACGTCACATTCCAACAACATCTGGAAATAACGTTGACATTTTTCGCCCTCGTCTTTATGTTGCGGGTACGGTACTCGACACCGACTGTAATTTAACGTGTGGAAAACCAACTCAATTTGCCAACTTAAAAGTTATAAATCAGCGCTTCGTACTTGAACGAACACTAAAATGATGTCTGACGAATGGCCAACCAATGCCTTAGACTATCGTCTTGTCGAACAAATCGGACAAGTACGCATACTGCTCTCTATCGTTCTTTAACGGTATCAGTATCCACTCGTTCCTGCAGGGCGCTTTCGCAAAAGTATGGAAGGCGCACTGTATTCGGAAAAACGTCGATGTCGCACTAAAGATCATGGATCTCGAGAAAATTACCACTAGCTTTGAAGACATCCGCGTAACACAACCGTTTATTACCAACAACATAACAAAGCACACTCTAAACGTTCCCCTCAGGCGGAAGTACAAACGATGAAAATGACCAATCATCCAAACGTATTGAAATGTTACTGCAGGTTTTTTCCCTCAGCATGACCAAGTTGTATTCATTCTAACAGGTTCCCTCAGTTTTGTGCATAGAGATCAACTATGGCTCGTGACGCAACTCATGAACAAAGGTCACTCTACCCACACAAATATCCAATCTCACAGGATATCATTTCTCAGGGTCATGCTTGCACGTAATGAATGTCCTCAAGAAAAAAGGTCTTGGCGAAGGTCTAAAAGAAGAGTTTTTGGCCGTCATTCTCCACGAAACTTTGAAAGGACTTCAGTATTTCCACGAGAACGGGCAAATCCATCGGTACAGTCAAAGGGTTACGCTCTCTTTCCCTCATTCTCAACAGCATTCACAAATTCCCTCAGAGATATCAAGGCCGGAAACATCTTAATGGACAGTCAAGGGCACGTTGTGATTGCGGATTTCGGCGTATCCGGATGGATGATGGAAGGTGGAGATCGACGGAAGAATCGTCAGGTACATATTAGTCCATCTACCGGGAATTCTCTTCTAAAGAGATCCGCAGACATTTGTGGGCACTCCATGTTGGATGGCACCCGAAGTCATGGAACAAGTGCGTGGATACGACTACAAAGCAGATATTTGGTCATTCGGTATCACCGCTTTGGAATTAGCGAAAGGATACGCTCCCTACGCCCGTTTCCAGCCCATGAAGGTCCTCTTACTCACCCTTCAGGAAGACCCGCCTTCCCTCCGAACGTACGATGTGAGTACTCCCACGCACAATTTCGAAAAATTGCTGAGAGGAAATGATAGGACGATGGAACTGGTCACGAATTCAGTCGCCATTTCAGAGATGTGGTCAAAAATTGCTTACAAAAAGATCCCACGAGAAGGTATTTTTCACAATTTTTCACATAATTTTTGTTTTGAAAATTAATTTTCAGACCGGCGACATCGGCGCTTTTGAAGCATTCATTCTTCAAAAAAGCGGGAACCGGAAGTATCCTCGCGCGTAATCTTCTGAATCGGGTGGAAGATATCGGTGAGACCACAATGATCGCGGATGCAATGCCTGGAGCTGGACCTTTATACGCCAAAGGCACCAAACTTCCAATTGGAGTGAACGATTCCGAAGATGCGAAATACGTTCCAGGAACCACATGGATCTTTGACGATGAGGAAGATGGAAAATGTAAGCAGGAAGACTTTGATTTCGCGAGTAAATTCACAGAAATGACTGGCGGCGAGGAATTCCGGTCATGAGACAAATTGCATGTCGATAGAAATCCAACGCATTTTGTATTGTTCATTCTCAAAAAGTACGAGTTTCCATTACAATCGTCTCCATATCGATCTATCGCCATCGATTTATCTCCATACACATCGTCGAATCCACACAGCGCACTCCATCGCTCGATCTCGAAATGCTTTTGAAATCCATGCAAACGGGGAAGATACCACCGCTATCATCGCACCCACCAAAGCCGATACCTCGAAATGCTTCTTCTCAATGTCATTTTTGGCTAAAGGAAGTGAGCCAGAGAGTGTGTCGGTATCCGTATCGCTCTGAATGGTGCTGGAACGAGCCAATTGGGCCAGATGAATTCTCACTTTTTTCTTCGGAATGATACAATTTTCCACTCGATCGTCCAAAAAGCTTTGGGGAAGTGATATTGGCGGTCTCTGCTCTTCCATGAGCCGATTTCTCTGTCGAACCAAAGTCCGTGTGCTTGCGATTTCAAACAACGCCGACTCCACTCGACCCAGTCTTTGGAATGTGAGCGTCTCTCGATCGATATGATACACGTCAATTTCAAAGTAGTAGACGAATTCCCCGCTCGTGACATTGACTTCGTCCTTTTCCATCGGCTGATGCATTTCATGAAAATTGTGTCGACGTTTTTTCGGTAATTCAAAGTCGAATTTCCAGACATCCGGAAGGAATTCCACATCAAATGAGATGAAATCGCGTGTTTGGGAATAGGATCGAACGATGCCGACGGCACTTGCTGCTTCCAGAACCATCATTTCCGCGATCGAGAGAGTTTGGCGGTACCCGTACGAAGCGTACGGAGAGTAATTGTTATTGCATCGTGCGAGGATGAGGAATGCATCTTCTTGGATGCTTTCGGCTTGGAAGGGAATGTGAATATGAGCCTTCACGGGAGCTCGACATACTCCTTTGCCAGTGTGTTGGAGATTCTCAATACGAACGCGGTAGTAATCTCCATGCTCTGGGCAATATGGAAAGCACTGAATGTTTTTTCGATCATTTCGCCAATATTTATGCAGAAATTTCGTTTGGATTTTGATAAACGCTTTGATTTCTGCAGAGAGTTTTCGGGTCGTTGGCGCTGGAGATCGCATTTCCGCGATTGTATCGATACGAACTTTCCCGCGAGGAGTAGAGGGATTCTCTGTAAGAATGTTGAGGTTGTAATCGAGACTGTGGAGCTTTTGGAGATTGCGATCGCTTCGTGTTTCGGTCGATTCGAAGAGCATACTGGTGTCAAAATCGAGACTGTGTTGCTTGCAAAAGCCGGGTTTCTCTGATGGATGTGTCTTCCTCTTGGGTTCCAGCGTCACATTGGAGAAAGATGGACTCGGAGTGCTTTGTTCGATGAGATCTGGAGATATCTTTGACGTTGTTACCTGAGATATTGGCGGAAGATTGGAGTCTTTTTCCAGAGGCTGAGTGGCATTGAGACCTTCCTGGATGAGAATCTCATCGTCCAAGCAATCAAAGACCGAAGATGTGATGGATTCCAAGCTCGGTTCTGATGTCAATTGTTCTTTTGGTGCTTGAGGCTCCTCATTCGGGTCGGAAAATTGAGCGTTCTCGTGGAATTGTGTGCTTTGGCAGATGCATTCATTGGATAATTCTGGGGATTTTAGAGGATTGGCGAAATGCCCGCAATCGGGGCAGAAATTGACGCCTTTTTCGTGCTTGAATGGCTCTATTTCCCTCAAGTATGCATCATGGGCTTGAGCTGCTTCTTCGTCTGTTTTGCAGGTACTGAGGACACTTTGAGGGATGCTGGAGGGTTCCCAAAGAGGCTGAGTGAGTTGTGGTATGTCGAGGTAGCTGGCGCTTTGATTTTCGGCGGTGTTTGGAGCTGCAGAGTGGAAGGCGTCTTTGGCGGTTAAACGCGTTCGCATGGTCGAGTGTTCTTGCGAGTGATTGGTTGATATTGGTGGATTGGGTACGTGATTGGCGGAATGTAGTGGGTGGTTGTAGTGTGGTGGACGCTTATATTGTGTGTCTTGAGCCTCTGTATGTGTAAATGTAAGGTGTGTGTACATAAATTAAGCCATGTTCTTACTGTGGAGATTGTTGGTGTCATTCAAATTGTCGATGGGATCTACAAAAACGTCAAGCATATCTGAAAAGGAGTGAACATGCGGCATTTGTTTGTTGGATGGGATGGATTTAATGGGACTTTGTATCGGTGTCTTTTCTTTGGATGAATTGATGATGTTGCACGAAGAATTGTGTTGTCGCTTGTGACAAAGTTGTAATTAATTGGTTGAACTCAACTGTGACCTGCGACCTGCGACATTGCATATGAGTGATACGTTCTCAACGATAATCCAATCTGATTCGCGCATATAGGTCTCCCTTCCTTAGTGAAACCTATCAATTTTTAAAACCTCTCCAAATAGATACAGTCCCTTTTTTTAACATGAAGGAACCCCTTCGCATGCGCGTTCGACTGACGATCGACCAGCAACGCACGCTCGTTCAGCACC